>PVIU01031508.1:0-14726 GCA_004026605.1 Ondatra zibethicus
GCAAACTGTTCAACTCATTGGTATTGCTTATTCCAACTTTAGAGCCCCAGTGAAGAAGATCTTAGAACAGCCAACCTGGAAATTCAATGCTTCTCTAGGTTCTGTTTCCATCTGTTGCCACTGCTAAGGTCGGCAAGGGCAAGGACTTGTCTATGACAACAGAAGGCCTGGTGAGATGGCCCAGTGCTTCAGAGCACTGGCTCCTCTTCCCAAGCATGCAGGTTTGATTTCTGGTGTAGGAGGTTCTTCTGTCTATGTGTTGCTTTCATTGGCTGAATAAAGAAACTGCCTTGGCCTTTTGATAGGGCAGAACTTAGACAGGCAGGGAAGACAAAACTGGATGCTGGGAAGAAGCCTGACTGGACACTCTAAGCAAGAAGTGAATAACGTGTGCTTAGCTCAGGCTTTGAGATAATCTTTGTGAGAGTCTTTGTGAACCCCCCTCCACTCAAAATGAAGACAACCGCTCCAGAAGGAACTAGACTTTAATGCCTTTCGGGGTTTAATTTTCCAGAGATAGGTTTTAATTCAAGTATTTTTTTTTAACCACGAAAGTGAAAAAAATCTAGCCCTTTAATAATAATTATCTGTTTAGAACTATTGTTCCCACTCTCTAAACATCTGCTTTCTCTCTATCTAGCCCTTAATTCCTCCTGGCCTACCTCCTAATTAGTCTGCACTGAAAGATGCTGGTGCTGTCCTCTCTGGTTGTATGGGTTTTGACCCTGGCTGTGATGCATAATGAAGCTTCCGCAGTCTCTGCTGGTAAGGAGGGCTCAGGGAGATTTACTGGCTTTTAAGACTGAGCAGCCACTTTGTCTGTTTCACTGGAGAGAAAGATTTAACGCTAGAAACAGGCGCCTAAGAGAGCAGTTGCCTTAGGATTTTTAGACGGAAAGAAATTCCAATGAGCCCCATGTAACCATCTGTCTTAACAGCCAATGTGACAGAGAGGTGACAGAGAAGCAGTGGGTACCCTGGGCTCGGTCCTGGTTGTTTGATTTCCCTAACTTGGCAGCACTGAGTCATTTCTCCCTGATATTTGAAGTCAAATGCAGATCAATCATGGTGTTTTACTAATTCTAAAGGAAAAGCCCCCAGAAGGATCAGACATTTCGGTTCCTTCAAAACCAAACTCTAGGTGACGTTTTTTCCATTTTCTTTCACAGTAAAATATCTTAAGGACAAATTTTGTTTTAAATGATGTAATGCTGGAATTGTTTACACATAAATACTATTCTAGCGATTTAATATGTTACAATGCAGACTTTTTCTTTTCCAAGGGATCGACATTTGTCCAATTCATGTGGAGGCTGACAGAGCCTGCAGGCATTACTTCATGTCTTAAGGACCTAGCACAGTGGTGTGATTATGAGTTACGGGTTGACATTAATTAATGCCCTTTAAAAGTTAGTGCTATGGATTTCATTTCAAACAGTCATCAATACAACATAAATCCTGTCTGCAGGAAGAAATGTTGTATTCAGCAGCCAGGGCCCAGTCTTCTCTCTCCTTTCCTCTTCCACCCCCTTCTAGTGATGACCGTCTGAGGGGTGCAGACAAAGGGGCAGGTACAGAGGGAAGAACAGACAAGAGGAGGCAATGGAACTCCTCCTACTCTCTTTCAAAGACTGCCTGCCCTGTGGCAGCAAAGTGAACCTATAGTTGGTTCGCTTACCTCTCCTAACAAGCAGTGCTTTGATGAAACGGAATGGCCAGAAGCATCTACGGGGTATGAACTCCTCACGCAGGATAATTTCAGTCTGAATATTGCCTATCACAATCATCCCTCACCATTAAATCGTCTGGCCAACCAGGAGGTGTTGAAAATGTATCCACAGGCCACAGGGAATCCAGCACAGGGCTCCAGCTTATTCCTAGTGAAAAATGAAAGCAGGAATATGAAAATAAATCACAACTACCCAACAAAGCTGTGAGATACAAAGAGCTGACTCTTGGATTTCAGCAGTACAAGAATTGTAGCAGTTACAGCAGGGTTAAAATGTGCACAAGAATTGTAGCAGTTACCGCAGGGTTAAAATGTGCACAAGAATTGTAACAGTTACAGCAGGGTTAAAATGTGCAAATGACTGAAGGCATTTCTTTGACTAAGCTGTCAAAACATTTAAATTGTGTCCCTGTCAGACCTTCTACCTACCAGCTCTCCACCCCACCCCCACCTCCACTCTCCACCCCTCCCCTCCCACCCCAGCCGCCCCCTCCCCACCGCAGTTCTCCAAGCGTCATTTCTTTGTCAAAAGAGATTTTGTCAGACAGAAACTGTACCTTTCCAAAGGATCCCAGCCTCCTTTGTGTAGACTGTCATGTTTATTTCTTTATGTCCTTTTTTTTTTCCAGAATCCTTGATGATTCTTTTCTCTTCGATTTTGTGAATGTGGCACATTTCTAGGTCAGTTGACAGTTTTTAGAGAGATGTTCCATTTGGTTATGACCCTTTTTTAATTTTTTTCAATAAACGGATTATTCATTTGTTTGAACAATAGGGACACAAGCAGGTGGTAGATGAGCAGGAACATGAAATGAGCTGGAGCAGGCTATGCTCAGCTGCTGATGCTTCGGGTGTGCACAAGAGACAAAGGGTGTCACAAAAAAATGCCAAGCCACCAACACCACTCTAATATTAGAAATAATTAACAATAATTAAAGTGATTACAATAGAAAGTATTATATAATAACACCATCCCATACAAACCTTATTCTGTATACTGGAAACTATTTACTGAAGTCTAGTCAGGAATCAAGTTCTCTGTGATTTAAATGGATGTCACCGTCACAGGTCACGGGTCTCTGGAGTGCTGGAACAGCTACTGGAAAGGATGTTTTCAAGGCGTAAATGAGATCCTACAGTCCCAACATGCAAAGCCCTGAAACCTGCCCCCTTCATGGCAACTTACAGAGACAGAGAAACGGAGAAGGGTGAAGCAGAAACATGAGACTTAAGCAGTGTGGCCACACTGGGAAGAAGAATACACAAATGGTCCAGTGACCCCCGAGTTTATCCTCGGGGTGCTGACATGAACATTCTTTATCACAGTGTGGTTTGCTCAGTTCTGGTTCTGGTTCTGGAAGGAAATCCAAGGACTTCTATACTTGCCATTGCTTACAGGAATCAATATGTTTCCTACCAGTCTGATAGCTCTGGTAGGTTAGCTCTGCTCCAGGTTGTGACCTTGTCCTCTTGGATAAGTACTGTCATGGGGAGTATATCCCTTGAGGCCCTGATGTTCCTGGGATACAAGGTGACTCAAGAGAAAAGGTTAAGGACAAAGCAAAATGAATGTGAAATGTGAGACTTTCATCCAGCCTTTGGTTTTCCTGGGACCCAAGTGAGGAGGTCCTCCTCTTCAGCCAGAGCTTCTATGCCATGGTTTCAATTGTGGTTTAGCCTAGAAACTACAATAATCATTGGCCTCCAACATGGAGAGCTCCAGGACACTATTGTTATAGAAATTCCTCTTCAACTTTCACAGCATGTTCTAAGGGGTCACTAGCCTCCCCTCCATGTAATTAGCACTCAGAAAATATCAAGTCCCTTTGCCCAAGCTCATCCAACAGCTAAGAACTGAACAACGTTCTCGCTTCCCCATCCTGTCTCTTATAGCAGTGGCTTTGTGGTTAACAGCAGTTATTTGGGGGATACAGGGGCTCAGAAAACAATGTTTCAAACAGAAGTTAAGGAGATGAGTCCGTGGGTAAAGCATTTGCTGTGTAAGACTGATGACCTGAGTTCAACCCTCCGACATCTCCAAGTGATAAAAGAGTCTTTCCAGGTTCATAGGGAAATGCCGAGATGAATGTTAGATAAATCTCCAGTAGCAAGCCCCTGAATGCAAGGAATCCATTATGAATACAAACTTTGGTGGGATGGGGGGATCTCTGAGTTTAGCAGGTTAGCAAAGGTCCTAGCTAGGATATAGAAGGCTAATCTTATTGTCCTACCCTACCTGGGCTGCTACCTGCTACTTAAACAGATTAGGGAAGACAGGAGAAAGCATGCAGGCCGTGATTGATCCGCAATCCAGGGTTATGTGCTCTAAAATGTCGATACAGGGTTATGTATAAAAAGAAAACAACTTTCTGAAACAGGGAAGTGGGGCTTAAGGGCTTGTGGATGTAGAGATCAGTTCTGGATACTTCCTGCTGATATTGGGGCATTGAAAAAGTTAAGATAAAGTTTCCCTCCCACTTCACCCTGTGACAGCTAGTGAGTTGTGATCCTTGAGTCAGTGACAGCCATCTGATGCTCTATACAAAGACACTATCCACAGAGTCCATGCTGCACGCTGAACAGTGGTCTGGGTGAATCAAGTTAACAAATGAACTAGAAAGGATTGAATGTTAATTTGTCCAAGATGATGGGGCTAGGCAGAATAGCCCTCTCCTTAGGCAGAAGGAGAGAACCACCATTTGCTGGAGTGAAGCATGCTATCAATGAGTTATACACATAGCCAGGTGGTGGTGGCTCACGCCTTTAATCCCAGCACTCTGGAGGCAGGGGCAAGTGGATCTCTGTGAGTCTGAGGCCAGCCTGGTCTACAGAGCGAGTTCTAGGGCAGGCTCCAAAGCAACAGAGAAACCCTGTCTCAAAATAAAAAAGAAAAGAAAAGAAAAAAATAGTTATGCATGCTAGAATCAGAATAAAGGTGAAGGGTTCTAGTCCAAGCTAAGATAAGACTAGATAAGGTTTATGAGGGCCCTTTATCAATAGTCAGTTATAAGTTCAAATAAATCATCAATTTCAATCCCTGGGGTTGTTCACCAGAATGCTTCATTATGGATCTGAAGGAATTATTCCACTGTACGCCAGACACTGGAGGTGGGAGAGACAATCTCCCCCAGCTGTTTTTAAACAAGAGGGGGAGGTTCCCAGGAAGACACAGGAGTAAGTGGAGACAGCCAACAGGTGAGTCTCCAATGATGGCTCCTCCCAAGGAGATCAAGAGTTGAGTATGCATCTGGTTTAAGTGTGGGGTGAGCTGTCCTTGTTGTCCTATCCTGGGAAAGCAAATGGAGACCTGATAGTTTAGTGGTTGGTGGTGGTGAGAAGGACCAGATGGGGTCCTAATCTCAGACGTTGGATGAATTTAGGGATAAGGGTTTTGAAGTAGACTCAGTCTCTCAGTTTGGTTGACTGTAAACAGGGAGATAGAATTAAGATAGCACTCAAGCCCACGAGGTCCAAAGATTACTAGGATTGTAACTAAACCCATTTCTACCATGAAGATCCAAAGATCCAATTCTAAAATAGTTTACCAATTGGAGTGATGGTGCCTGACACAGGAGGCAGAGAGACATTAGCTACATCATCAGGAATATATAAACAGTATTTTGTTTATAGCTAGGAAGAGCATGTTGGCTGAAGCTGCTCATTCGTTTCCCGCTGCCCTGACTCAAAATAATCACACAGAAACTATATTATTTGCAATACTGTTTGGCCAATAACTTAAGCGTATTTCTAGCCAGCTGTTGTATCCTAAACTAACCCATCTTCATTAATCTGTGCATCACCACAAGCTTGTGGCCTGCCAGCAAAGTTTCTGCGGGCTCCATTGGAGGCATCTGTCTCCTGTGGCAGCTACATGGCTTCTCCCTGACCCCCAACTACTCTCTCTCTACATCTGTTTGGATTTCCCACCTGGCTTTACTCCATTAAGCCATTGACCAAAAGCAGCTTTATTCATTAACCAATAAAAGCAACACATATACAGAAGGACTTCCCACACCATTTCCCTTTTTCTGTTTAAATAAAAAGGAATGGTTTAACTTTAACATAATAAAATTACATATAACAAAACAGTTATCGCTGCCAGGCGGTGGTGGCTCACGCCTTTAATCCCAGCACTTGGGAGGCAGAGGCAGGTGGATCTTTGTTAGTTCGAGATCAGCCTGGTCTACAAGAGCTAGTTCCAGGACAGGCTCCAAAGCTACAGAGAAACCTTGTCTCGAAAAACCAAAAAAAAAAAAAGTTATCAAGCAAGAATCACAGTTATAATATTTATATCTACTTTATCTTTTATCATAACTAAGGAAAACTATAATTATCTATTCTTAAACTCCTTCAAAGATTCCAGAAGGATACAATATTACCCAAGTAAACAGGAAGTACACTGTAAGGAACTTCCAAAACACTGGAATTGACAGAGATATCTCACTGCCTAGACAGCCACCCAAAGTTCCTCTGTAACATTGGGGGTAGCTATCTTCAATCTACTGAACCATAGTATCTGGCAAACTTTTCCATGAAGCAGGAAATTTCAAAGACTGTTCTACCTATATTGACAGTTTGTCAGTCACTTTCTTCTGCATCCTGCAGAATGTCTAGCAGACTCTTTCATGAAGCAAGAACCCCAAAGGATGTCTCACCTTCTTTAGGCAACTTCAGCAGTCATTTTTCTGTGAATCCTGCAAGTCCAGTCAAGCAGTTCAGGCAAGAGCAGTTTCTTGTTAGCCAAATGGCTAACAAACTCCATGAGGAGCCTCCTCAATGCCCATCATCCTCTTGAAATACATTGGTGCTGTCAGAATGAGATGTGTCCTTTATCGTGAAAAGTCCTAAGTTCTTAAAACATTTTAAATGCCTTATGCTGTAATCCTTGAAAAATTTGAAGACTATCTATCTAACTGAAATATATTTCTATATATCTAGAAAACCTAACTAACATGACTACAAGCTTGACTATTATAGATGACTATCTAGTTACCTGTATTTCTTAATTATACATCACATTTTTAAATGAGCTGCAAACACTTTAGTCAAGAGCAGAAATATACATATAACAAAACTGACTTAAAATTTGTACCACTAGACCAAGATCCATACCAACGCATAGTATTCATATCTATAGCATATTCCCTGTTAAATGTAAACAAACATTTATAAACAATCATTTAGGGAATTTGGGCATTGTTGTCTAGACTACTTCCTGCTGATTGTTGTTAATCAGGTCTGTCATGGGGTATCCTGTGTGGTAGGTCCTTCTCAGTCAGCAGTCCTGAAGCCATCATGGATGTTGGACCATCTGGGCCATTGTTTCAAGGGGTCTTGTTTGATCAAAGCACATTAGTCTGGAAGGAATCCACAGGTTCTTATCCTCTGTGGAAATAAAAGTAGAACCTCTTTTCCAAAGCAACAAATCCTCAGACACAAATTTTGAAATCAAGATACCTTTAAAATATAAATGTTGGTTTAGCTTAGCAGCCCATACAATAAAATGTCTCTCTGTACTTAGCTCCTTCACAGTTAAAAAATTTAAAGAAAACACAATAATATACTTAATCCAGACTCTCTGTATATATTCCATCTTTACATGGTTTATTTTTTTATTCCATTAATCTATGACTGTCTGTCTCTTTAAAGACTTTGTTTTATCCTTTAAAGCTATTCATTTCCATTTAAAACTGTCTATACTCTTCTTCTCTCTCCCAAGCCTACGTACATTTATCCAGCACGGTGGTCCATTTGAGGTTTTTTTATATGAATCTGTCTTTATTGTGTATCTGTAATTATTTCTGATGATGAGCACTTTTAAAATAGTAAGCAGCTTGATTGTGGCGACTCTGGATGCTGGCTCTGCCTCTCTCCTTTTTCAATATGGCCGAGGTACCATAACTGCCAGCTCTGGGACCGCCAGGTAGGAGCTATGCTCACCACTTTAACTCTAGGAAAGAGCGTACAGCACATAAACCCTTTCAATCTGAGTAATAGCTAAACCTTCCATGCAGTACATTGTGTGTCCTGGAGTATCTCTGTACGGTGTAAAGATTTGTCAGTTGTATTGGTTTAATAACAATGCTGATTGGTCAGTAGACAGGCAGGACGTATAGGCGGGGTGATGAGAACAGGAGAATTCTGGGAAGAGAAAAAGCTCAGTCTATAGTTGTAACCCAAACACAGAGGAAACAAGATGAGAATGCCTCACTGATAGAGGTGCTAAGCCATATGACTAACACAGACAAGAATTATGGGTTAATGTAATATGTAAGAATTAATTAATAAGAAGCCTGAGCTAATAGGCCAATCAGTTTATAATTAATATAGGCCTCTATGTGTTTCTTTGGCACTGAATGGCTGCAGAACTGGGCAGGACAGAAACCTCTGAGCATGAGCATGCTTTCACCTGTTATAGCTGGGTGTTCACCCTGCCTAGCACTGCAGTAATTCATGGATAGGCTGTAAGGCCTGGATCTTGGTCTCTCTTTCAAGTTTACCCTAGTTCTTTCTGGTTTGTATTACCCCAAACTGTCTTGCTCTTTGGCTATTCTGCCCTGCTGAGTTTTTAAGAGCATGTAGGTAGCCAACCATTAGGTTTTTACTGTGACAGTCACCTGAGGCTCTGGTCTTTAGAAAGCTGCTCTTTCACTGGATTTGCTTTCTTCAGTTGAATGTTAAATCCATGCATATAACACAGTCTGATCAAATCCCCTCTGTCATTCCTTCTTTTCCAACTCCCCCCCCCTACTTTTCTCTCCCAATTTCAAGTGTTTGTTTGTTTAAGCCCACTGTATCCATTTAATGCTGACCATATGTGCACTGATATAAGACTATCATTTACTGGAGCATACATAACCTTGTAGAGGCCACCCCTAAAGAAATCTTACTCATTCCCCAGAAGCCATTAGTTGTCAGGTAGTTTTTAAGCAAGGGGTGAGACTTAAAATCCCCATGTGTGCTGGGATTTGGGATTTGGCTGGTTGATCTTGTGCATGAAGTCACAGAACACATTGCTGGGATTTGGGCTGGTTGATCTTGTGCATGAAGTCATAGAACACATTGTGAGTTTAGGCACACAGGGGCCCTGTAAGATCCAACAAATGTTGCACTACAGATGCCCAGTATGTCTTGATCTGACAGTCTTTTCAGCCTTTCTTCCCTGATGAGCTCTGAGCCTCTGGAGGAGAGGGTGTGGTATAGACATCCCAGTTAGAACTAAGCACCCCACCACAGTCTCTGGTTCTCAGTGCTTTGACTTCCTGTGGGTCTCTGTATTAATTGCTTTCTACTGCAAGAACCAGCATCACTATCAAAAAACAGACAGACACTGCCTGGGACACTCTGCAAAGCGTGTGTTACTGATGTCAGGTGTAGGGAGGCAGACAAAGGCTGAATCTAATCACTGGGAAACATCAGACAAAGTGATAAGCAGTCCATAAAGTAGCCATCTTGTGACTTCTGAGCCTGTCCTAACAGATAAAGAAACAATAGAATAAAAATTTTTCAGAATTGGATTCTGAAGACAAAAAACAACAAACTTCAGTATAGGATCCTAGCCTGGATCTTGCATTGGAAGGGGAAGACTGTGACCCACCTTAGCATCATGACTGGCAAGCTGGGCAATAGAGTATAAATAGGATAAAGTATTGTTTATACTGTCCACACTTGACATCTACACACCAGAAATATACAAAGGAACACCTGTTTTTTTAGGAAGCATTCAATGGAGTACGAAGAGATAACAGGGCATGATATAGAAATGTATCCGCAAGCAGTTCCTAGCAGGAATAGAATTGTGTAAGAGTGTGAGCATGCATGCATGTGTGTTGATGTTTGTGAGTGTGTAGGAGTGGACGTGCATGTGTGTGTTTGTGCATCTGTGGGAGTGGGTGTGTATGTGTGTGTTTGTGAGCATGTGAGGGTGGGTGTGTCTGCATGTGTTTGTATGTGGGGGTGGGTGTGTATGCGTGTGTTTGTGAGTGTGTGGGAGTGGGTGTGGATGTGTATGTTTGTGAGTGTGTGGGAGTGGGTGTGGATGTGTGTGGTTGTGTGTGTGGGGGAGTGGGTGTGTATGCGTGTGTTTGTGAGTGTGTGGGAGTGGGTGTGTATGCGTGTGTTTGTGAGTGTGTGGGAGTGGGTGTGCATGTATTTACATTTATGTCAAAAGAGAAAATGCAATGTAGCAAGTGTGTTAAAAACGGCTAAAGGTGAAGAATATTGGAGTCTTCTAGTCTTTCAACTTTTTTGAAGTATTCTTTAAAACTCTATTTGTTTTCAAACAAGCAAACCAGGTATGAAAGGTAAACACGCCTGGGAGCGGTTAAGTCGGATAACGGTTCTCAGGAAGGCTGCTGGGTAGTCTGAAAGGTAGATGCTACTGACCTCACTTTTCTGGAGGAAATTGGGGCCTTGGGATCTGAAGCCAAGAAGAGGAGAGGAAAAGGGAGACAGAGGAGGGTGGAAAGGAGGAGGGGAAGAGGAAAAGGAGATGAGAGACGGAGGCACATTTCCCTTGGCTCTGCTTGCTATCTTCCATCAGTCTCTGGAGAGATGCGCTCACTGGAAGTAGCAGCTTTGCGCCAGCCTCCCCTCCTCCCATGTCTGAAATGATGCCCTGCTCAGGTCATTACTCATCTCATTAAAGTCCCAGCCAGCACAATTCAGTCACAAATGTAATAGAAAGGCCACAGTCATTGTCCCTTTATTCTCTGGACACAACTGATGAAAAAGAACTTCGGGAAGATGTCGGTTTCTACCGCAGCTATCTATCCAGGGCCGTGATGCCTTTCATCAGTGAGGAGTTGCGGCTTTGATAAGCACCATCCCTGCTTCTTGCAAACTCCTTATGCACAATTGTTTGAGCTTTTGTTTTCCAGACAGTGGAGTTCAGTGCTAAGTCTTGACTCTTGGACTGAGATAAAGTAACTTCTAAAGCTATGTTACACAATGTTTTGAAATATTCTTACAGCCCATCTTCTTCCCATATAATCTCTCTCTCTCTCTCTCTCTCTCTCTCTCTCTCTCTCTCTCTCTTTCTCTCGTTTTTCGAGGCAGGGTTTTACTGTAGCTTTGGAGCCTGTCCTGGAACTAGCTCTGGAAGACCAGGCCGGCCTCAAACTCACACAGATCCGCCGGCCTCTACCTCCTAAGTGCTGGGATTAAAGGCGTGCGCCACCTGCCTAGCTATATGCTCTTTTCTTAAACAAGTTTTCCATTTCCCGGCGGTCTCTGGAGCTAACTTTGGTTTCTGTGTGATCCAAAACCAACCTCCTCCCCAGGGATTTTCACACTACACAATGCACTTACACCAATAAAGGAACAAGCCCAGAAAGAGCCGTGTCCAGGACAAAGACAACCTCACTCGCCACCCTTCACCTTCTGCACCTGTTTCCCTGCCCCCCACCCACCTACGGCCTGAGCTCAGCCTAGACCAACAGACAAAACGTCCTTCAGCCGTCCTTTCTTCCTGGTGCCGTGACTTGTCCCTTGGGACTCTATTGCTCTCCCTTCTGCAGCTGGTTTGGACATGTGACCTGCCAAATGGGACATTAGCAAACAAATACAGAAATACACACATACACACAGAGAGACGTGCACATATGCATGCACATATGTACACACGGGCACGCACACACACACACACTTGTGCACACACACAAGCACCTGTGCGTCAGGACTTGCTTTCCTGCTGTATCCACCAAGTTGAGAGCAGCGCCTTCGGGGCCAGCACTGAACCACTCGAAGCTGCTGGATGGGAGGTCCCTGGAACAGAGCCAAGACATCGAGGCAACCTCTCATTGACTGCCAGAAAAGTGAAGGAAGCCAACTGGGACCAGACAGTTCCCTCCCCACCCCCCATAGGTGTGGTGGCTATTCTTGGTTGTCAACTTGATTACATCTGGAATTAACGAAAACCCAAAAATGGAGGGGTTTTGTTGTCGTTTTACCTCTTTTGCTTAATTTGAAGTGGGAAGATCCACTTCTAATCCAGATCTTTGAGATAGGAAGACCTGCCTCTAATCCAGGCCATGCCTTCCACTTGAAACCTATATACAGACATGAAAGAAGGAAGTTTTGCTCTTTACTTGCTTGCTCTTGTCTCACTAACAAGTCCATTCCTTCACTGACCTTACAGTTTGCTACTGCTCTAGTTTGTGGAAGAGTGGAGCCTAAAAACTGAGACTACCTGAAGTCTCATGATATAGCCAACTTTATTCAGAGAATCAGACAATTTATATTCTGAAGGTTGAACAAGGTCATATAAGCAAAGCTCATGTGAATTTAAGCTGGATACAGTCATGAGAGAAACCTCTGCCTGGAAACACCATTTGAATAATAACAAAGAAAACCCACTCCTATTTACTACACCTGGGAGAGGCAGGAAAGCACATTCCAAGAACAATCCAATATGGAAAAATAGAAGTTACCAGACTCTTGTTTTCTCTCAAGAATTTTCTCAGAATTTTCCTCACATAGTTTCATCCATGGACCACATTCTGACAGCAGCTGACTTCCTTGGGATTCCAGCATACACTGAAGACCAGCCGAGACATCCAGCCTTGTGGAATGAACATAGTGGATTCTTGGGCCTTCTGTTCAGAGGCAGCCATTGGTGGATTAGCTGGACCATAGCCTGTCAGTCATTCTAATAAATTCACTTTCTATATATATTGAGAGATTTGTTCTATAAGTTCTGTTACTCTAGAGAACCCCTACTACTAACCCCAGCTAGACCCATCAGCATATCCCAAAGAGACTTCTGAGGAGGTTCAGCCAAAAACAGATGGACCCATCAATCTGAGAAGACAATGGATTAGCATTGTCTTCCATCTCATCTTCGGCCAATAGGTTATATAGAGAAACATGAAAGGAGTAGCTGTTATTTTAAATCTTACTGTTCACACAGCAAGAGATAACTGGCGTGGACTCGGGTACCTCAAAAGAGGTGTTACTCTCATCCTGCCTCCCAGTTTCACATCTTCATCCCGCTGTCACTCATGAATGGACCAATTGATGTCTTATCTTTTCTCTCCCATTTGTTAAAGAGAACTCATTTGTTATCCAGATGTGGTGACACATGCCTGTCCTACCAGCATTGGACAGGCTGAAGGAACATGAGTGTGAAGCCAGCCTGTAATACATAGGAACTCCTTGCATTTAAAATAAAAAGTGCCATATGCTTTAGGAACTTTAAAGTCTGAGCTGATAAATATGAATTATATAAATTAGTGCTGTGTTTAATTAAAGTGTAATGAATGAGACCACATACACACAGAGTCCCACACACATGCAAAACAAACCTCCTCACTTCTTCTGTTGTTCTTTTCCCAGCATAACATTCTGGCTGGTACTAAAAAGAAAACATAAAGTAGAATTTTCAGGTGGACTTACTCCTTTTTCCTCCAAAGAATGAATAAACATAATTATTGTAATTTTGGAAACAGAATCTATTCCTGCTGTGGTTCACGTGAATCATGCAGTGAGATTTCAGCTGATGTAGCTGAAGGCTGACCCACTAGACAAATGCATTCTGATGGAGATAAACCCAGTTCGCAAGGCGCTGGGCCCACCACCTTTTGTATATGGGCTGTTCTTACAGTAGATCTCTCGTGAAGCCATAAGCACTCTCCCTTGGTGAAAGATTCAGCAGAGTATGGATTATTGAGCACAATTCTTTCCCGTGTACTGGTATATTGAGTCACCCCTGCCACTCTGTGGGATTTCCAGTGGGAAATTCAGTCACACAGTCAATAACCTTGTTTCCCATGGTCTAATCTCTGCTTCATTCCCTGAGATACATCAGAAGTCACCTCCCTGCAACTATCTTCCATTTGACAGGACATGTAGTCAGGAAAGGAATCTTTCATATAGATCACATTGGGACCTTCAAAGATACAACAAGGGATATCCAAGCTCAGAGAATTGCCTTTGTGTTGTTTGTGTATATAAACTGGAAGCTTTATAGAACAGGAGAACAGAAGGAGAAGAATAAAGAAACGGACACAGAAAAGTACATAGTGGAGAGTTTATTTTCGCTCTCTGATCTAAGTCCTGAGCTTGCTGTAAGTCTTCTGAGCACTGAAGGGGACACTGAGGCTGGCATTCAGAGGTCCCCGATATATTCCAATGTTCTCAAGGTCAGAGATGAGCACTCTAACTCCTGACATCTTTGTGAGCAGAAGTCCATTCTGCTAGTCACATGCATGAAACTAGAAATTAAATCTGTAAACCATCTGGGGAGGCATCAATCTGAGAAGACAGTAGATTAGCATCCTAAAGATCTGCCTTCTGTTTCTTCTTTAGCCAGCAGATTATACAAGAAGGAGAAACAAAGGCAGCTCGTGATGTATGTTTTATTACCATTGGTTAACTCTGGCCAATGGCAGGGCAGAATATAGCTAGGCAGGAAAACTAAACTGAATGCAGGGAGAAAGAAGGTGGAGTCAGGCAGACACCATGTAGCAGCCCAAGAATCAAGATGTGGGATAACACACCACAAGTCTTGTAGCATGTAGCATGAGGGCCTGGTTGGTTTCTGTCCTCCCACCAGGTCCCACAGTCATTAGGTCCCAAAGAATCACACAGAAGGTCTACATAGGTTATAAAACTGATTGGCCCATTAGCTCAGGCTTCTTATTAGCTCTTGTAAATTATATTAACCCATTATCCTTATCTATGTTAGCCACATGGCTCAGTACCTTTCTCAGTGGGGCAGGTCACATCCTGCTTCTTCAGTGGTCCAGGCAGGAGTGCCGAGAGAGCTTCCTGCTTCCCAGAATTCTATTCTCCTTGCTCCACCTCTACTTCCTGTCTGGTTGTCCCGCCTATACTTCCTGCCTGGCTAATGGCCAATCAGCGTTTATTTAAATCATGATTGACAGAATACAGACAATTCTCCCATACCAGTAGTAAAATATAAAATAATAGAAATGAGTTAATTTAAAATGTAAGAGTTAGCTAGGAATATGCCTGAGCCATTGGCCAAACAGTGTTG
>PVIU01031509.1:0-15572 GCA_004026605.1 Ondatra zibethicus
CTCCCCTTTCCCCAGCCCCCTTACCCCCATCTCTATCCCCGCCCCCATGCTTCCAACTTTTGCCTTGCAATCTTGTTTGCTTCCAGTTTCCAAGAGGATCTATATATGTTTTTCTTTGGGTTCACCTTTCTATTTGGCTTCTCTGGGCTTGTGAGCTAAAAGCTTAGTGTCCTTTGTTTATGGCTAGGGTCCACTAATGAGTGAGTACATACCATAATCATCTTTTTGGGTTTGGGTTACCTCACTCAGGATAGCGTTTTCTATTTCCATCCATTTGCATGCAAAATTCAAGATGTCATTGTTTTTTACCGGTAACTAGTATTCTAATGTGTATATATTCCACACTTTCTTGATATATTCTTCCACTGAGGGGCACCTAGGTTGTTTCCAGGTTCTGGCTATTACAAATAATGCTGCTATGAACATAGTTAAACAAATGCTTTTGTAGTATGATTGAACTTTTCTTGGGTATATTCCCAAGAGCGGTATTGCTGGATCCTGAGGTAGGTTGATTCCCAATTTCCTGAGAAACCGCCACACTGATTTCCAAAGAGGCTGCACAAGTTTGCATTCTCACCAGCAATGGATGAGAGTTCCCCTTACTCCACATCTTCTCCAGCATAGGCAATCATTGGTGTTTTTGATTTTAGCCATTCTGACAGGTGTAAGATGGTATCTCAAAGTTGTTTTGATTTGCATTTCCCTGATGGCTAAGGAAGTTGAACATGACCTTAAGTATCATTTGGCCATTCAAAATCTTCTGTTGAGAATTTTCTGTTCAGATCATTACCCCATCAAAAATAACAAGCTATTAAACACAAAAACTATTTAGCTAAAACTACAAATATTCTTAAAACCATAAGGTTAACATACTCTCTGTAGGATGGAATTCTATATGACATTAAAAGCTTATCACAGTAAAATTAAAGTAGTAAAGGAACAGCATTATCCAGCAAATGGCTTGCATAGTATGTCTACAAACAATAGTAAGGCATTTGAGAAAGAAAATGAAATGCATCTCATAGAACTGGTCTATTTAGATGCAATGTCTATATGAAATATTATTATGCTCTGAGTGTTTTTCTGAAATATGTAAGAAATGTGAATTGTTTCCACCTTTTCTCAAGAACTATGAGAATCATTATGAATGCCATACCATCATGAAAATCACAGTGGACGATGTTTTAGAAAGTTGGAATCACATGAAATATTCTCCTTTCATCAGGAAACAAAACTATATTTTTGTATTTAGAAAAGGACTGAAAACTTGAAACTATTATTATTTCTCAGAAAGGCCATGGTACTGCATCTAATTGTAGTGTTACACTTTGCTTGCTCTCAAAGGGAAGTCTTAACCTCTCTGAGGAATGAATGGGAGGTGGGGTAGAGGAAGGTTGGGGGAGTGGGAGGAGGGGAATGATTGGGAATTGGTGTAGGTATGTAAAATGAGAAAAGATTGTTTTAAAAAATTAAACAACTTTAATTTTTTCGCATTATGTATTTTTCTAACTAAGGTAATGTGATATTGGGTCCTATAGTGTGAAACTAAAGTCCTTTTAATACAACAACACTAAAGGGCATTCTTGATTCTTCTATCACTTGTGAGTTTTCACTGCTATGTATATGAGGAATCTTCTTGTACAATGAATTTTTTCCTTAGCCTTTTCTTCACATAACATTGTTAGACTATATCTGACCACAAAGTACTTCTTGATCCTGTAACTTCCTCAAAACTGAGTAGATTCTCCAAAGGCAAGATCTTCTTGTTTGCAATCAGGTAAATAAAACACAGATTTGATGTGGGATTCACCTCTGTAGCTGTGATTATATGTTATTGACATTGGTTAATAAAAAAAAAAAGATGCTTTTGGCCAATGGCTTAACAGAGTAAAGCCAGGCACAAAATTCTAACAGTGATGTAGAAAAAGAGTAGGTGGAGTCAAAGAGATGCCATGTTGCTGCTAAAGGAGAAAGACAGTGAGCCGCAAGCCAGAAACTTACTGGTAAACTATGAGCCTCACAGTAAAATACAAAATAATAGAAATGGGTTAATTTAAGGTGTAAGCGCTAACTAGAAATACACTTAAGCTATTGTCCAAACAGTATTGCAATTACTATAGTATCTGTGTGATTATTTCAGGTCTGAGCAGCCTCAGGCAACATAATAGCATCCAACATGTGGCTTGAACTCATGACCCTAAGATTAAGAGTCTCACGCTCTACCTAATATTTATTAATCTTGAATTTTCTTAACACTAATGAGAAAGGAACTATGGCAGCAGAGAGACATTGGATAATAGAAAAAACTTCTGAATTAAATCAACTGGTTTATTTCAAGGATGTGTTAACCTCACAATGGAAACCATAAGATGTGCTACATTGGGGAAGGGATTTTTCTCTTCTTTCAACAGGAGAAGAAAGACTATGGATACATCAAAATTAATAAAGGTTTGATTTAAAAAGAGAAACCTCTTGAGACAGAAATGACAACTAATCCGTATAGGTGACAATCATACAGGTGATAAGGAAACCCCATAAAGGTTGGGGCAAGGTTCTATTCTTGTCTTTGCTAGAAAATATTCATCTTCAAAATATCAAGAGATCTTGGACACCTAGATGCCTAAACAAGAAAAGATAACTATCCAGAAAGGATCACCAAGTGAAGAGAAAATATGACTTATGAGGACAGGTCATCGGCAGGGTAAAAATTGCAATATCTGAACATGTATATATCTCTACTTAAAAATTAAAACTGACTTTGGTCTCCCTTTGGTTTGTTTGTCATAGCCAGAAACTGGATACAACCTAAATGCCCCTAGACCGAAGAATGGATGAAAATAATGTGGTACATTTATACAATGCAGTACTACACAGCAGAAAAAAATAACGACAGCTTGAATTTTGCAGGAAAATGGATGGAACTAGAAAGCAATATTTTGAGTGAGGTAACCCAGACACAGAAAGACAATTATCACATGTACTCACTCATAGGTGGATTTTAAACATAAAGCAAAGAAAACCAACCTACAAACCACAATCGCAGAGAACCTAGACAACAATACGGACACTAAGAGAGACTTACATAGATCTAATCTACATGGGAAGTATAAAAAGACAAGATCTCCTAAGTAAATTGGGAGCATGGGGACCTTGTGGGGAGGGTTGAAGGAGGGAGGGGAGGGGAGCAGAGAACAATGTAGAGCTCAATAAATATCATGGGGAAAAAGAAACTGACTTTGGAGTTGCACAATGGCTATCCTTCTATAAATTTAAGTATGTTGTTAAAAGAAAAATCCAGAGTTTCTGTCTCATGTCAAGAGCTGTCTGGTATGGGACAGAAAGAAGAAAGAAGTTAGAAAAATCACTTCTCTCCATACCTATTTTTGTCTCTATCATACCTTTAGTTGAATGTATGTCTATATGAATAATGTTTATGTTTTCCACAACAAACAATAAATTTTCCTACAGTAACCTTTGAAGTTTCCAGCAAGAAGATGGGGCCGCACAACAAGGATTACACCTGGTTGATATGACATCATGTTGATAGCACTTTCAGATCGGTTTTGGGTACCAGCTGCTCAATAGGATTCCAACTTGATTAGCTGAAATGGTACACCTTCTTACAACATTCTAGACAGAACTTCAAAGAAACCCTATTGACTTCTCAGAGAGTATTTGCAATTATACCTGACAGTAATCTTGAAACTTAACCATCATTTTAGTTTTGCAGGATCCCATAGAAAGAACATTGCCCCCATGACAGCTGGAAGTATTTCTAGAAAATGGTGTCCTCTCTCCCAACAATTTTGTCTTCTGGGTTAGGGGCATCAATTAGGGGTCGAATATAAGTGGTAAAGAGTTGAGATTTGGGTTGGAAATTATGTAGGCACTCTGGCAGTGGCTCCATGGGGTCTCCCTGACTCTGCTTTCTTCCTCCCAGCATTCAGTCAAGTTTTCCCTACCTACCTAAATTCTGCCATATCAACAGGCCTAGGCAGTTTCTTTATTCATTAACCAATAAAAGCAACACAAAAACATAAGGAGCTCCCACACCATTTCTCCTTTTCTGTTTAAACAAAAAGGAAGGCTTTAACTTTAACATAACAAAACAGTTATTAAGCAAGAATTAGTTACAATATTCATTTCTATTTTATCTTTTTACATAACTATGAAAAACTGTAACTACAATTGACAATAGGTAGATTAATATGAGCTTACTCACACTAATAATAATTGTTAGTAATAGAGTGAATACTTGTGAGCTATTATTTATATACAATTTACATTTATAGCTATTATTTATAGATATTTGTATATTGATACAAGTTAAAATTATTTTTGTTATATTGAATATGCTCCTGTTTCTGTTTACAATATTTGTACACCTATGCAAATTTATTTTGTCATATTGTATGTATGCATGCTTCTACCTCTGCTTAAGACATTTTGTCCATTGATACAATTTTAGGATATATTTATCATATTGTACTCTACATTTCTACCTCTCACCAAAATACTTATACATTGTGTACATTTTGAGGTCATTGTCCTCACTTGCTGCACAGCTGTTTAAGTGTTGTTTAATATTCTAACATGAAATCTTAGTCTTTAAGTTATATAGGTATTAAGAATTATAGGTCAATAGTCATCTGTTTGTTAGACTAACCAGGATCTTTAGACACATAGAAATTGTATACTGCATAGATAGGTAATCTTCTACCACTTCAAAGAAATGTAGAATATGGCATTTAAATAATTTAGGGTTCTGTTGACATGAGACACAATTGCTCCTGGCATCACTGATTTATTCCCAAGAAAATGTTGGGCATTGAAGACACTCCACTTGGAGCTTGTTTTCTTCTGGCAAAACTGGCTGTTGGACAAAAAACTGCCTATGCCTTGACCAATGACAAAATTTACAGTATCTGTACAGGACAAGCAGGATACAAGAAAAAAAACCTGCCAAACCGTTCCAAGACAGGTTAAGGCAGTTTTGAAATTTTTCCTGCCTCTGAAAGTCGTCTCTCAGATACTCTAGGTCTTAGCCAAAGTTGGTTGCTCCAACACAGCAAATGAGACTTTGGATGATTGCCCAGGTAGCCAGTTGTCTCTGTCACTTATTGTACATTTTGGATGTTGATTGATTGCATTTCCTGCTTACTCAAGTAATATTATTTCCTTCTCAGGTTTTCAATGGGTTGAAGACTAGATAGTCATAGTTACTTTCCTCTCATGACTTAGCCAAGCTATTTCTAATAGAAGACTGAAACTCTTTAGGATAGGATAATTATTGAAACATTTAGAATATATTTCTTGCTTGATATTGTTTATACTCATTGCAATTCTAATTTTTATACTTGATATTTGTTCTTATTATATATAGATTTTGTTTGGCTTAGAATTCTTATTTAGATAAAAGGAGAAGGTGCTCTGGGAACTCCTCAGCCAATAAGCTTTCAGATACTAGACCACTTGGGAATGGCCTCTTGTATTATAAATGTAGACATAAAGCTTTTGAGTGCTCTCTCTCTCTCTCTCTCTCTCTCTCTCTCTCTCTCTCTCTTTCTCTCTCTGTCCCTCTTTCTCTCTCAGCTGCTGGATTCTGTTCCTGTTTCCCACTCAGGCAGAGGACTGTGAACTGTAAATCTACCCATAAATAACCCTTTATTATACTCAATTCTGAGCTAATGTGGGACTGCTTTATAACATCCACCTACACAGATTCTTTCTCTAATGCCAAACACTGAAACACAAGTTCACCAAAAAGAAAAGAGGTGTGCATTTCGTAGAGTGAATTGAAAATGATAACAGATATGATGCTTCTAAAAAATAAAGTACCATTATTAGCATTGAATAAAAATAAAGAAGGAATAATATCTTCATTTAATCATATTTTTCAATAAGACAATTTAGAAATCATATTTTGAATAGGTACTCAAATATGCCTCAATAATTAATATAAACAAATAATAATGATGAATGGGATAATCAGAACATAAGCAGCAATTCACATATCCATAGACATTTTGGAATTACTAATTAATTCATAACAGAAATGTGATAAAATTTCTTATAAAATCTATTTTATTGGAATAGAAATAAATAAGTACTTCTAAAATAGGTATTGATGATTTTGATAAATATCATTGTTGTCACTGGCATAGTCAGTACACTTTAAGTAGTATTTTTATGTTCCTACCATAGCTCAGAAATAATATTGGAAATTTTAATTTACCACTTCATTTGGGATGAGGGAAGCCATCTGAGTGAGCAATGTAGGACTGAGTGTAGAAGTAACTGAACAGCAACAAATTCATAACAAAGGTTTCCAAAATACAGGAATCTTTGATGGTAGTCCTCTGGATTTGTTGAAATAATAGTCAAACCTATTTCCTTATTAGTATATTTGATTTATAATTTTTGGTTCAAGTTTAAAATGAGAGGAAATTTAGTATGTAACCAGTATATCAGTTAATACCAGGTTGATTATTTTTGGTTTATATAAAATTAAAGTTCAAATCTGTGAATAGAATAATTTTTTATACTTCATGTGTACTTTACTCATGCTACTGAATGCCTTTAGAAAAAACAATGGCATATCCAGGTAAGAGTTCCTTAATTGATCAATCTCTCTCTCTCTCTCTCTCTCTCTCTCTCTCTCTGTTCTCTCCCCTCTCCCCTCTCTACTTTCTCCTCTCTCTGTCAAAAGCTGAAAGATAGATAGGTAATTCACTGACAGATTGATAGACAGTCTTCTAATTCTGTCTTCAGCACAGAATGACTAAAAATTCTATACTGAAAATAATCAATCTATTAGTAAATATAATTTACATAATTTTGTATATTATATAATATACATTTTCCTTTGTTTCTGTCTCACTTTTGAACTTATATTCCATTCCCAATAGGTGTGCCAACATTAAAACAATAGGACTTTTTGCAAGGATATTTCAACTTTCTTTTATTTTATCATGGTAGGTTTCTCATTAAAACTCTACCTAAAATGCTGTTTTACAAAAAACGTTAAATGAAAGACGATGATATTCGACAGGAATTTAAACATAACTAATATTTATCTTAATTATTCTCTTTATTGTTTTCCTAAGGACTAGAATATGTATTTGTTTAAATTTCACTTTGTGTCACTAGTCACATTAAACAGATTTTATTGCATTTTTAACTTTTTAGCAAGTTCTATTATAGGGAACTCAAACACATTAGTAAACAAAATATATAGGCCATACCTTACAGAACTGATGCTGATATAATGTACAGTCAAAAGGAAGTGCCACTTATATTTTTATCATAAGTGTAACTATGAGTTAAATTCATTTAATAGCATTTTTATCTCATTACAAACTAAACTTGACATTGAATCAGACTAGCTCATATAGAACCTGGAACTACTGTCTACTGAAAGTCTTTGCAGACTGTTAAATGATTCATGATTGAGTTAAGTCATAGAGTTACCCAAGAGGTGAATGACTGAAGATATAAAAAACATAGAACAATACAAATAATTAATGCAAAGAAGGAATAAAAATATTTTAGAGAACAACCTAAATAATGGGCTATATAGTACTAAGTTTTTTAACTTTAGGATTTTAAGAAATAGGCTAGGTCAGAGCAGTAAAGCAAATGTTTCTCTCATGCTAAGGGAACTAAAGGAAGGAGTTTTCTCCTAATGACAGTCTTGAATACTCATATCTCCCACATCCATCATCAGAGTAGCTTCCTCCTAAAGTAAATGAAAACAAATACAGAGACCCACAGCTGGAAAAAGTGCAGAGTGAAAGACCTTGGTAAACCCAGTCCTAATTAGGATGCTGCCCTCTATTTCTGACTCTCACAGGTGGAGAAACCCTCTGAAAGAAGAAGCAGAAAGATGGTGAGAGACGCAGGGGACAGAGGATATCAAAGAATCAAACACCTCTTAATACAGCAGGGACAAAGCATGTACGAACTAACGGAGAGGGTGGCAACACATACTCTGTACAGGTTGGGGCCTGATGCCGTCCCAGCTAGGAGAGTGAAAGGAGATACAAGCCCAAACCACTGATCCAGAAGCTATCCGCTATCGATAACCATTCTTAAATAAGAAAGTATTTTTTATGGAGTCTTAATGGGTATAAGCCATTCTTAAATAAGAAAGTATTTTTTTATGGAGTCTTAATGGGTATAAACCATTCTTAAAGCCAGGCTCCATGCTCAGCAGTAGAGGGCCAGCACAAAATGCATTCGATGTCAGTTTTGGAAGTTTTTTTCTTTTGTTCATAATGTTTGATCTGTATTTTTTCTTTTATTTTCTTTTTTACCTGATAGGTCTTTTACTTATATGATATAGTTTCCAATTTTGTGTTCTTAAGGGATTTCTGTATGTTCCAATATGTCTGTGTCTACGCTTAAAAAAGCAAGAAGAGATGTGGATTTTATGGACAGAGAAGTAGGGAAGATCTTGGAGGAGTTGAGAGAGGAAGAACCACAATCAACATATATTTTATGAAAAAATCAATTTCTATGAAAAAAGGAGCAATTTATAGTTTGTAGTGACATAATCCTATGTTTGTCATTTATTGTATTTAGAATAATTAAAAAATACCATTCATTTCTCATTGGAGCAGAATGTTACCACAAATTTTAACTTTCCCAGTAGTTTCAACTTTTCTGCATTTGTTAAGCTGGAAAATAAGGAAAAAAATCTTCATTTTTGGATACTTCTATTTGCATTACAGTTTAAATACACTGGAAATTATGTCATATCCATCTAGAAAACAACAGAGCAAATTAGAACGCTTACAAAGTGAGGTGAGAAGACGACAGTGTTTGTATTATACAAAACCAAATGAAGTGGGAAGTTACTGGTAAGAAGATAAATAATATATACAGCTTATAAATATTCAAAGATACATGAAAATTTGTAAGTAAAAAGGAAAAGCATATAATTATATTTGCCTACTTCTCAAATCTATGTATGTACCGTAGATGCTTGTCATTTTTAAACTGATAGCATGGAAGTCCTCTTATTTCCCTCCACTTGGTTATTTGGCTTCTTTGTGACTCTCTTAAACACAAGCAAAAATAAAATCTCAAAATATTATTACAAAATCCTTGGTTACTATAATTAACAGGATACAGATAAAATATGATTTCTAATTAGAACTTTGAGAATATTTTTTTAATTTTGTAAAGAAAGGTTACTTTTCTTCATATTTGTAATGTCAGTTACATGAAGCAAATTTTCAATGCAATTTATGTTACTGGCACATGTACAACACAGTCAAATTACAGAAAAGTGCTACAGGAAATGTGTACAAATGAATATTGTAACACGGTGTCATAGTTTTCAATACATTTAAAGCAGATGAGGTAGTCATTATGACAGTGATTCATATTAATCATGATTTGAACTTAAATCATATGCTTTTTAAAATTTCATGTAACTGCAGAATAATATCTCTGACATCACTTACTTACACAGCTTTAACTTAATTCATGTAAGGATGTTACATTTAATTTTACATAAATTCAATGTTTTTGAGAATATAAAACATGAATACAATGTATTCCCATCATATCCTCCCCTGGATCTCCAGCCCAAACTTTGCCTTGGAAGCAGCCACATCCTCCCTCTCAAATTCATGTTCTCTTAAAATTCTAATATGCATAGAATTTAATTATTTTATATATGCACATATAATCTACTAGTCCAACTTATCCAATTAATGCTGTCTGTTTGAACAATCACTGGGGCTTGGGCAAAATACCAGAGGACTGTTCCATTAGGAATTAGGATTCTCGAACTTTCTCAAACTCCCCTCAGTTGTAAACTGCCTGTAGCTTCTCCACCAGACGTGGGTACCTTGTAAGTGGTTCCTCAGTTAGATGTAGAATTTAGCCTGGAGTGGTCTGGTGCAGGTACACCTAGTTGTTTAGAGGTTATGGTTCAACAACCAAAGAATACTATTTTTAGCTGTCTTTCTTGTCCTGTGGCTCTAACCACCTTTTCACATCTCTTACATGCTGTTCTCTGAGCCTTGGGTGTAGGAGTGTTCTTGCAGACACCGCATTTGGGGAGTGCCAGCAGTCACTCTCAACATGCTGACTACTTGTGATTGTCTGTCATGTTGACATGGCACCTTTGTTGACATTTACAATAGTATTGGTGCTTTGGAGATTACTGTGAGTTTGAGTTGATCAAAGCTTATTTGAAAAATTACCACAAACGAGTGTTAGGAACCATAGTACTTACTGTCTCACAGGTCTAAAGGTAGAAGTCACAGATCAAGGCCCTCTGAACTCTTTAATAGGAAACATTGCCTGTATCTCTCTCTCTTCTCCTCCATCACATTACTCTTTCACCTTTGCCTAGGTTCAGCTTGTTTGTATGTGTCTGTGTCCAAAATGCTCCCTTGGAATGAAACCAATCATGTGTACATGGGTACCTATGAAGCATCATTTCATCCTTACCAATTAAACATGAGTGAGACAACCATTTCTATATAAGGTCACAATTTGAAGAACATTGGATTAAAACGTTAGCATTTAAACTTGTGGTAATAAAATTCATTTCCCACAGAAGAGAATATATATCTTTCTGATTCACAATTTTGGATCACTCTTCTTGCCACTCTAATAAAATCCAAACTATTAACATATCATAAAGGAAAAGATTACTTTGAGCCACAACTATATATTCAGTCTTCTATCACCAATTTCCATGTAGAAATCAGATCTTCAATGCATCTAAAAATGTGTTCTCAGAATAGCTTCACACTCCTTGTATTTTCAGCTCAGACCACTCTCACAGCTACCAAGTCCTTAGTAAGCTGACATTACTTTTCCTCCAGGGATAAGTCCTCTTCTCATGCAGGTATTCTATGTGCTTTAAGCCTGGCGTGGTCTGGAGCAGTGATAGGATTCTTCTATAAATGTAATCCAATTGTTTTCTGTCTTCTCTTTCAAGATTGTATCTGTTTGCTCACCAGCATGCTTTCATTGCATAGTAACATTTCATTTGGTATTTGCTGATGCTCAAATGTCAAAACTACAAGACCTTGAGTAAAAACTACAAGACCTATATAAATGTTGAAAATGGAGTATCTATAATAGAATTGTTCAACGCTAATCTTCACAGTGATACAATGACAGTTTAGATAGGTCTCCCTTTAGTTTGATATTCTTTTGATTCTAAATTCTAACGATATAGATTTCAATGCCTTATTTTTCTAGTTTTCCCAGAAGAGAATAAACTACAAATGCAGCAACAAGCCCTATGATTAACAACAATAAACTTCCTAAAAGATATTTTGCTACAGTAGTGGCATAAATGTTGTGGAAATAATCAGCTACTCTTTCATTGGATTTAAGGCCCTCTCCATGAGAAAGAGCCCATGTCTGGCACTGCTTGGGTGGCTAAAGTTCTAAAACTAGTTAGGCAATTGGTCTGAGGGAAAAACCAAATACTACAGTTCTGCAAAAGGAACATAGCAATCAAATGATTGCTAATGACATCTGTTGCACCCATAGATCAGTGCCTCACTCGGTCATCATCAGAGAAAATTCTTCCTCCAGCAGAGGGGAACAAACACAGAGACCCATATCTAAACAGAGATATGCAGAGAGGGAGAAAGTTTGGAATACTCAATTCAAAATGGGATATCTCAATCACATCTCTCCCCTCAGGGCTCAGAAAGTTCTGTGGAAGAGGAGCTACAAAGACTGTAAGAGTTAGAGTAGATGGATGACATTGTGCAATCACTGTCCTATTTAAACAACAGGACTGATAAACATAAATTCACAGAATGCGCAGGGCCTCCATAGGTTCAGGAAAATGGGAACTCAGAGCTCAGAGGGGGAAGTAGACATGAGTTCCTGCCCCTAATTAGGAAGCTTTCTACAATTGATATTCACTTGCAAAGGAAGTTTTCTGTAATGAAATATCACTGAGTATATTATAGCTAGTCTTAAGGATAGGCACAATGCACAGCAATTCACAGCAACACAAAATGAACTCAATGGCATTTTCGTGACATTTCATTGTATGTTGCTTTGGGGGGCATTTTTTCTTACAGCCTTTTTATTTTTATATTATAGTTTTCAATTTTGTTTTATGGGTCTTTGGTATGTGTGTGTATGTGCAAGTATGTGTGCACATGTTTCTTATGGGTTTATTTTTGTTTTGTTTGTATTTTGATTGTTGTGGGTTGATATTTGTTTTCTAAAGAGAGAGAGAGAGAAAGTGTGGAGTTTCAAGGATGGAAAGTGGGGAGGATATTGGAGATTTGACAGGAGGGAAATCATAATCACAATATATTGTATAAAAATTTATTTTCAATAATACACCTACACACATTTTTTTAAAGCAGAGAAAGTTTAAGGTAAGCATATAAGCATGGATTGTTTTAAATGAAGCCATGCTATCTCCTGGTACTCGCTCTTTTTATTTCAAATTCTCATGAATCAGATCAAAATTAATAATTAGATAAACATATGTTTCATCAATGTTAAATTTCACAGTTTTTATTTTACAGGATATAACCAAGCTTATTTCTTGAAATTTTTCACACTGCATTTCAGATTCAGAAGGCATTCAAAGTGTAACCAAAAGCATTCGAAAGGTAATTATAAGTTAATGCAGTTCCTCTGAGGTCAGGAAATTTAGACTAATTTTATAGCAATTAGTTGTTATCATAAAATGTGCACAATATAATTAATAATTCATCTACTCTAAGCATTATGTTGTTCTCTTTTAAGGCCTTTGACCCTTTCAGAGTGAAAGCATAACAACAACAACAGAAAAATAGAACAATTAAATTCTTTGCTCCCTCAGGTGTGGTTCATGCCAAGCCATCAGAGAGCTCTCACACTCTTCCGATGCCCTGTCCTGTCTGCTTTCTGACTCGTCTGCTTAACTCATTGTCAAAGTTGTGCTATGTTTTGCATACATTGAACATAATGCTTTTTGGGAGCCACTACCTTCATTATTCCCTCTGCCCAGCTTTATCTTTTCTACAATATCCACATAAGTTATACCTGTGTACTAAAACATGATGCTGTCGCCAACTTCTTTATGATGTTATGCTTGTAAGTTGCTTTTCTCTTCCTTGTTGTAATGGATTAATTAAAAATGCTGTGGTTACCGGGATCCCTGGCAGAAACGCTGTATGTCCCCGAGTAGAACAGCCAGTCCTAGACAAGGACAGGCACAGGTTTCTGAGCAGCAAACAATGGGTCCCATGAGCAGCCAGTCCTAGGCAGAGACTGCATAGTTCCCTGAGTGGCTGCAGCAGGCCATGAGGAGAGACAGAGAGATGGGCATGTCAGGAGACCTGCCCCAGGTCTCTGAAGGTGGCTGGTCCGGGTCAGGGGGCCACACAGCAGGCGAGAAACAGAGATATGGGTAGGCATGCCATGCAGAAGAGTGAGGTTGGATATTTATTTAGTGGGTTATAGAATGTAAGGAGGAGAAGGAGAAGAGGAGAGGAGAGGGGAGGGAAAGAGAAGAGGAGAGAGAGAGAGAGAGAGAGAGAGAGAGAGAGAGAGAGAGAGAGAGAGAGAGAGAGAACACTCGGAGAGGGAGATGGAAAAGGAAGAGACTCAGACTGCAAGCAGGAAGGAAGATCTGCCTGCCTCAGCAGTAGGGGGGAGTGGGTGTGGCTTGTCTCTTAAAGAGACAGGACAGACCTTTACACTTCTTTTTCTTCATCATAGTTTTCAACAGTCATCTTATGGTTTATTTATCTGTTTAGTTCAGTTATTTCCTAGCTATAGTTGCAACTGAGCTGCTGCATGATCTACAGATACTGAAACACTATGTAGTATGCCACACTCACTGGACACTTGTCACATGATATGTGAAAGATTAGTGGATAATCAAAGAAAGCCTTGGATGTTTCCTCTATTTCATCAAGTTATCAAAAATTCATGAGTGTAAGTTTTAATATTTCTGTAAAACTATTGAAAAACATAATACCAAAATAGCCTGCTCATAGAATAGCAAAATGATTTTAAGTAGTTTTAGTGATTTTTACTATTTTTCTATTATTTTCAAGTTGTCAAAAAAAAAACCCAAATATGACATAATGGTAAGAAATGTCACTCCTCACATTGATTTACGAGAATTTGATGTTTATTTACTGCCCTGTTTCTGGCTAACATCAGAATGACTCTAAAAGTTGATATTTCAAAATAGCTGTTTAACTTCTACCTAACTATAAGCAAAAGCACCATAATTAATTTATTTCACTATCTGCCATGACATTAGAAAAGTATGTAAAATGGTAGAATTTGGATGAAAATAGATTTATTTTTGGAGGCTTAAAGTTTTGTATTTTTCCCATTCTTTTGTGATGTGTGTATAGACTTTATGTGTATTGATTACTCAATAGTATTGACATTATGTGGGCTCCCATAATTGATGATATTTTAACAGATTTATATTAAGATAATGATAACAACATAATATAGACATAGCAAAACTAAAGTAAGATCATTTTCATTCCCAATTCTGTTTTGTGCTCTTATTAAATAAGACTCACAAGATATCAAGAAAATATGGTCTCTGTGATGCTGAAATATAAATATGCAATCCAAATTCTCTGTGAATTCAAACATTTGATTGTATATGAGTAAATGAAACTGAAGTTCAAACCCAGTGTTTAACAATGAAGGAATGAAACAATAGCCAAAATACTTGTGAGCTGTCTATCTTTCAATGGAAGAGACATTAACGTTTAATTCTTTTCCTGTGAATTACTTTATTCTGAATGTAAGGTATTATGTTCTAAAGTTGTGTCAAGAAAAATTCCAATTACTTTATCAGATGTTTATCCTACCAATTTATGTTTCTAGTAATCCCATCTCAAACATGAAAAGTGCATTTGCCACTCAGCTAACAGAGTCTAATTTGTTATGACTATACCAGATGAAGTTAATTTCAATTTATTATAAAGGAAGGTCTAATTCTGAGGCAATATTCACATGCTATATTTATTGAATTATGAACACTTAATCATCTTTTTAAAAAATTAACAACTGTACTCATATTTATAGAAATCAATATTTTAGACACAAAGCCAGGCAGTTATATCACACACATAATCTCAACACTCAGGAGGCAAAGGCAATCAGATGCCTGTGAGTTCAAGGCCAGCCTGGTTTGCACACTGAGTTTCAGGATAGCCAAGGATACACAGAGAAAATCTGACTTGAAAAATATTCTCTGTGTGTGTGTTAGATTTAAATTAGGTTCAAATATCCTCTCCAATCTTTATTTTATAAAACTAAATTTTCATTTGTCTGTTTCTTGTTATTATTAAAAACAAGATTTTAAATTTTATTAAGAAAGCTTTGGGAATTGTATATCGTCTTAATTTCTATTACTGTGAAGAGACACCAACCCCACAGCAACTCTTATAAAGAAAACGTTTAGTTGAAGGGACTCCCTTCCAGGTAGTCGGGTGGCATGCATGCAGAGATGATACTAGAGCTGAGACCTCTATAATCTGCAGGCCACAGAATTGCAACTGACACACTGTGTGGCATCCTGAGTATATGAAACCTCAAATCCCATC
>PVIU01031510.1:0-14721 GCA_004026605.1 Ondatra zibethicus
AAAAAAAAAAAAGACCAAAAGATCATTTCAAACTTCTAGAAAATAGGATGAGTTAGCAGTAGGCGAAAGCTACTTCAGTGCCTGTTCACATTTAATGACAAACTTCTCCACTCCTGCTTTAGATACTTGATAGTCTTATTTCTCATTATATAAAAGTTAAAATGTTAAATAAATATTATTTATGGAAACATTTTCCTACCGCTTTCTATAATGAATGTCTTGATTCAGTTTTTTCCTGTTACTTCTATTGAAATACCCTTGAAATTGTGTTCTGAAGTACTCTTCAGGGATTCTGTAAGAAAATATCCTTTCTGTTTGAGTCCATCCTCGACAGCTCTTGTCTACATACTTCATTAAATGTTAAATATTGTGAGCCAAATTTATTCATAAGTGTCTATCACAATACTTTTTTATCACGATCTGGGCTCTTCTAAAAATAGTAAAATCAGAGCATATTGTATATAATGAATAGATTTTCTTAAGATAAAAATGTATAATACGCTTAAGAATCATGCCATGCCCATGAATAAAGAGACTTCATTGAATGGATAAGGTACATAACAATTGAAATAATAGCATCTTTCCACACTATTAAATGTCCATTTAAATAACCTGTCATACTCCTTTTAGTCAGTTCAAATTATTTGCAAACATTGAAATTTTTTTAAAACACATTCATCCAAGGGATTCATAACCAACAAGCTCAATTTCTTTGAACAGACAATGCATTTAATGAATCTGCAAAGTGTAGACAAGCTATTTTATTTGAGCTTATACTGCATGAGAAAAGGAGGCCATAAAATGGAACATGCTCCCCCAGGACAGTCAGTGGAATTTCATTATTAGAAATCAGAAAGAGCCTTGTCCTAGAAGCTTAAATGAGTACTATACAACCCGAAAAGAAGTGAGAGAATATCGCTATTTCTTGAAGGTTGGGCAATGAGCCAAATAGACTATAACTTGGAGACAACCCTGGAGAAAGGTTATTAGGAAGTGCTGTTGGAATCAGCACCTATGGAAAGGAAGGCAAATAAACTAGATTGGCAGGGGAAAATATTGAGTTAGTCTGCAAAATGGTGGAGAATTTTAGCCAGTCACAGAGGGAGATTTGCATCAAAAATAGCTCTGAAGAGTTCTTCAGAACGGATAAGGAGATCTTCATGACACTAGTATGTGACCTGGAGCAAAGAAATACTCTTTTGCAGAGGTAGGTCTGAAGATGTCTGAAAGCTGAGTCTGGTTGCTGATACTCAGAAACTGGGACAACAGCTTCTTCATTCTAGAATGAGAATCTAGATGCTTAATAAATATTTTTATTATTACCTTAAATAATTCTTTCAAAACTATCAGTAATACCTCCAAGGAAAAGAAATGGCTGGCTGAAAACAAAATCACATAGATTATATCATTACATGCATTGACTTGTTCCATGGTTGTCCAATCTGGAGGATAGAGACAGGCAGATTGGTGTGTGAGTGTGATAGTCCTAGCAATTACTCATACATATAGAGTCAGGGCACCATACTCTCCCATTCTTTACTTAGAGCTAGTAAAGTCAAGGATCTTGGAGGGGAACTTAAAACTGCCTCTTTACTAAATCCACTCAATCCCTAATTATCTTCTAAATATTTAAACTTATACACACATGTAAGTGTTGTTATTACCCCTCATCAAAGAAACTTCTCCTTTCAACAGAGACCATTACAGAAAATCATAATCAAACAAAACACAGAGAGCAAAAGAATAATTGGATCCCCATCTCAACTGACACAACCGCAAGATAACTGCATGCAAAGCTCAGAGACGGTTGTGGGGGTGGGGTGGGTGAACAGGGAAAGATTGAAGAAGCTAGAGAAACACGAAGCTTGCTGTAACATCAGGTCTCCTAAACAAGCCAGAGAGGCTATACAGGTTGAAGTCCCATCAACATGGCTGTCTAAACAAGACCTAAATGACAATGACAGTAGTGGATATGGTAACATGAAAGAGGGAAAGCCCGCCCATGGGCCTCATCACTAGACAGAGAACTGTAGGCACCTGGGGAATGATGAGAGTTGAATAAATGGTGTTCCCCTAAGGAAATGCACACCAATTGGTCATGAAGTTTGGATTAATGAATCACTACATCAAAATACATACCTTTCAAATAAACAAAAACAACAACAAAATGCTTATCATGGTATAGAAAAAACAAGAAAAAAACAAACTTCTAAAAAGTAGAAGCCAGAAAGATCACAGGGGCAGAGCCTTCCAAACCCTGAGGAAATGTGACCTGATGATTTTCAATTTTTATTTGGTCTGGTCTCCCTTGTTGAAATGTCCCCATTCCTCCTTATGAATTAGAATGTTTACTCCTTTGCCTGATCTTCAACTGTATCTTGGAAGTATGTAACTTGCTTTTTTTTTTTTTAAACTTTCCAAAGGCGATCACAGTTTCAGTCGAGACTTTGAACCTGATGTTCTGAGCAATGCTAGAACACTTAAGACATTTCAACTCTATGCATTTTGTATTTGAAATGAACATGAATCCTTGGGAGACAAAAGAGGAATAACATCATTTAGTTCTGAAACACCCCCTAAATGTCCATGTATTAAAAGCTTGCTTCCTAACCTCTTGGTAGTGAGAGATAGCAGAAACTTTAAGAAACAGGATCTAAGGTTTTTAAGTTATTTTGTACACCCTTCAACAGGATGGTAAGACTCTAACTGAACAATGAGTAGTCAGGATACTGTCGTCCTAGACAGCCTGAACTGCTGAAGAATACATGTGGTGGGTGGGCCTAGAGTCTACCTTTGTCCTGTACACCTATAGACATTTGAGAGTTAATGGTCTAGAAAATGTTGAGGCTTCTACAAATTTATGTATGTATGTATTCTGAATACCCACCATGACCACACAAAAATAAAGAAATAAACAGACAAATAAACAGTGAACTCAACTATAGTGAGAATATACACATGTTAAAGGCACTTAACCTGAGTCAAAACTCATTTAGAAAGGAAATGTGTGATTGTGATTAATTCTAAGGCAGGAGTCATCAATTTACTTAAATAGATAGCTTAATTGGATTTTTCAAATTGAGTGACAAGGTAAGTTTTTGATACTCTCATCCTAGGTCGAAGACCAGTAGGCAAGATGCCCAAGCAGAGTGCTGAGTTTGGCAGATGGAAAGCACAGAAATCACTTAAACCTTAGCTCTGCAAAGTCACTCATTTCTGCTAATTTAATTACCAGTGATTCCTTGGCAGGTGATAGTTTTACCCACAGTCAGCATTATTCAGAACACCTTATGAATTCACTTTCTGTTTAGTGAGGCTTGCTTCTATAAGTCAGAAGGAAAATCACTAAAAGTGTGTCTATTTCTCATACTTCATACCGCAGAGACTATCCAGAAGCAAGTGGGCCCAAACTCTTGAGTTTCATCACTTCAATTCAGCAAATAACACTGGCTAATTAAATTTCAGATTAGGGTGTAGAAGATAAGACTCATGATGAGTCTTTTCTATCTCTCCATCATCTCTCTGGCAGAAATATTAGAATAAAATTTGTCAATTTATGCTCCCACAGTCCTTAAATTCAAGCTGCTTGAGATAATTGAAGCATGATTAAGGAGAGATGAGCATTTTAATGCTGATATCTTGATTCTGGCCGTCACTAAGATTCCCTCTCAGATTTGAGGTGTCATGCCACTGTGAAGTTATCACTAGAATATAAAAACCCTGCCTTTTCTGCAAAGGTGGGTCAGAAAATAGTCATGTTGTCTTCAGTACCTCTTAAGGCTAACAGGTAACTAACTGTTGGATGCCTTTAGAATTGGACAAAACAACCTGTCCTAGATTTGAGATTTTGCCTCCAAGCTCTTACACAAACTATGAAATTCCATTTTCATCTGCAAAATAAGGAGAGTCGGTTGATTACCATTGCCAGTACCAGCTTCTCCATTTATATCTGCAAGCCTACAGTTTATTAGGCAATGCCTGACATCTTTCTGGAAACTGCTTTTTAATCTATGATTGTCCTTCATCACCACAAGGTAAGTTCAAGTCACCATGAGCAACAAGAGACAAAATATTATAAATTTATAGCTATTCTGAGCCTGGCTTCCCACTCCTCTATTTACGTGCTCTGAAATTTGAAATTCAAAAATGTCGACATAATCTAATGCATTCATTGTAATCCAGACCAAAGTGTAGATTTAAGTTTTATTTTCCCATCATGATGCTCAGTTTTGTATATCAAGTCAGTTGGGCTATGTGATGAACACATTTCTGGTAAAATATTATTTTTGGTGATTCTATGAAGATGCTTCTGGAAGATACTAGCATTTGACTCTGGGAAATGAATAAACTTCTGCTCTTGCCCACATCCATGGGTATTGCATAACATGCTAAGGGCCAGGATAGTAAAGGTAGAAGAAATGTAATTACTTTCCTTGTATTGGGATATCAAGTTTCTGCTACTGGACACTGGAGTCCCTAGACCATATACAATCAAACTTTATGAGTCTAACTTATACTAACACTTGGTTCTTGTGCTTTTAGACATAATATTCCACTCTTGGCTGTCCTGGTTCTCATGTTTTGAATAATTGAATTATTATATCAATTTTCTTGATATTTCAGATTCCAGACAATGTGCTGTAAGACTTTTAGCTTCTATTTTTGCATGAGGCAATTCCAAAAACAAATCTTTGGCTCTGTGTATTTTCATAGATACTATTGGCTTTATTTTCCTGGAGAACTGTGACAAATGCACCTATCAAACATTGTCTTAAGGTAGATTGGAAATTTTATCTCGAGGCCTTCCTGTACTCAACACTGCATGTCCTTATTAATACACTAATTCTAACTTTAATCTCTTTCTTTGCCTCTTTAATTCACTGCCCAAGGATCAGACTTTTCTTTTGTTAGTAGAATTCACCACAAAAATTATTCAATATATTTGTTAGGATTATTTATTGTTCGCCTCTTTCACTCAAAGCTATGCTTGCTTTGAAGATTTCAATGTAACTTGTTTCTGCTACATTGTCTTACAGAGTATTTAAAAATATCTATGATGATGAAATATCTCTAATAAATGTTTAATCCCTCAGATAAATCAAATTCTTCTGTTTATTATATGTCCCTTATTTTCAAAATATTAGATAATAGTCAAACATAAAAGAAATAGCTGTGTCATTTGCTCCCATGTATTATCCTAATTGATATAAATGCTGGCGCTTTACATTTGAAAAATCTTGTTTTAAATTTTCTCAATATATGTCACAGAGAAAACAGAGATTCACATCTAAGCTACAGTCTTCCCAGAGGCTTCATATTAGCATCTCTGCATAATCTGCCTTCATTCATTTCTACTTGAGAGTGGAAAACCAAAGTAGAAACTTGGACAATCAGATATATTCATGAGAATCAATAACTACTTTTCAAAGAATATATTGCCCCGGTACTTCTTGGTGCTGGAAATGCATGACGATCTTCTGAAACAACCAATGGAAACCACAACAAAGGTTTATATAAAGATCTACGAAACACTTTAGGGTTGGTCTAGAAATCCTTGGCTTGGTTTTCATTCTATGAAGAATGTCCTTGCTATTATTTCTAAGACTATGTTGGGGCTGTGGATGGCTTTGGGAAATATGAACTATTTATCAATACTGATTCTTCCACCGTGTGAACGTGATGCCTTTCCATATTTCTTTGCCTTTCCTTCCATTTCTTTCATCCATGTTTTATCATTTTCGTTGTTTAATTTTCTTACTTGTTTGGCTACCATTTTTCTTGGTTAAATTTTGTTGAGTTTTGTTGTTAATGAAACTTTTAGAAATGAGAATCCCTTCTTAAATCCGATTTCAGATATTTCACTATGGGGACATAATAATTCCACTGAGGTTTGAATCTTGGTTTTATAACTTGCAACTTGCTAAATTGATTTAGATATTTGATAGGATTCTTTTCTTCTTGTTCTTTTGGCATGGGATCTTGTGGAAGCTTTTTATACTGTTTGTATAGAATTTTTTTTTCTAAATTTAGGATTACATTACTGAAGACACTTCTTTTTCAGTTTTAATGACCTCTATTTCTTTGCCTTGCCCATTATCAAACCTAGGACTGCCCCCTGGGTCATAGTGAGAATAAATGAAGATGGGCATTTTTTTCGTGTTCTATATCTTAGCTACATCTATATCTTAGCTATATCTTACTTCTCAGGTTGAGGTTAGCTATTGTGACTACAAACCTCTTCAGGGCCAAGGTAGGTTCATAGCATCCACAATCACCAGCTTGTAATAGGTAAGGAGGGCTTCTGCACAGCTTTAAGCATATTCTCCACAAACAGAACAGCTCTCATGTGATGATTTAGTGCTTATCTCTTTTTCCTAATTTAAGCAGTTACTCTTTCCATTTTACACTATGTGGGATTGGGTATGGAATGTGATGACCCTTCTTGTGGCCACCACAATAGCTGACATACCCTAACCTATTACAGGGAGAGTGGGGGACCTTTAGTGGGTGCCACTAAGTTGTAGGGAGTGGGCTGCTTGTTCTTCCCAGCCACCCAGCTAGCTTAACCCCTGAAATAATCACACAGAAACAGTATTCATTTAAACACTGCCTGGCCCATTAGTTCTAACCTCTTATTGGCTAACTCTCACATATTGATTCAACCCATTTCTATTAATCTTTATGTCACCACGAGGTCGTGGCTTACCGGGAAAGATTCAGCATATCTGACCTGGCAGCTCCATGGTGGCTCTCTCTCTGCCCTTCTTTCCAGCATTCAGTTCGATCTACTCCACCTATCTAAGTGTTTTCCTATCAAAAGGCCAAGGCAGTTTCTTTATTCAACCAATGAAAGCAACACATAGATAGAACAACCTCCCACACCACTAACCCCACAGGCCGCCAAGACCAGCATAATGCCCAGGGTCACACTGCTATGACCTGCATGTTGCAGAAGGTGACTCATAACTTTAGGCCACTGAAACAAGAACTATGATGCTGTCCAGAATAGAAGTGTGATAGCCTCTTAAGTCATGTGTTCAATGTGATGTTAGGGAAATTCCAGAGGATCACATTTGAGAACTAGCTTAGTCAGTCCAGTATCTAGTTTCACCAGCCTGTTGCTAAGCTCAAAGACAGAATCCTATGTGTAATAGCCTGTCCTGTGGGTCCTTTTGCTCCTGAAAGTTGTGGCAGTATTGATGAAGATGTCCCTTAAAGAAGACCAATGTTAAACCATGTTCAGCTAGATCTCCCATCCATAGGAAGAAACAGTTCAGTTACATAGGTCAGGGAAGTGAGGAAAATCATGTACCTCAGGTTCATTCCAAAAAAGAGGCTCAGACTTGATTCTGTCCTCTTGGTCACAGATCTCCACCTGAAACCAGGGCAGGAATAGAAATCTTTGTGTAGGCTCTTGCCTAGGCTTGGGACTTTGATTCATTCCTGGTACTGCTTCTCATGGTGGAAAGCCTGACTTTGAACTCCAATACAGTTTTCCTCACACTTCTTCATTGCGGATAGCCTCTCTATCTTCTGCAGTAGTTTAGAGCTGGGTTGGTAAAGGTCATCTACTAGTTGCCACTAAAAGATGGAACTGTGCCATTCCTTTTAGTGTTCAGTTGATTAGAAGTAATTCTTATCTGAGTAAAAACATGGAAGTAGTTGAGTAACCACTCATTTAGGAGTCATTGGTGTATGAAGCATGTCTATGATTCCGGCACTCCGGAGGTGATGCAGAAGGAAGACCTCCTGGTTCAAGACCAGTCTGAGCTGCATAGCAAAATGCTTCAATAAGCCAAATCAAACCAGCCAAACACACAAAGAACAACAAATAGTGGTTAGATGCTGATCCTGTGTGTGTGTGTGTGTGTGTGTGTGTGTGTGTGTGTGTGTGGTCAGAACACAGAGCCCTAAAATAGTATGTCTTCCTTCATTCTTTGGTCTACAGTCTTAGATATTTGTACTGGATTTTCACCATTTGACAGCTATTTTTGCCTCATTATAACAAAGGACTGAAGATACTTCACTGCCATTTTCTGCTAACATTAAGTCATGCAGCAACTAGAAATATGATTAAGCGTTTTAAAAAGCAAATATAGACACAAATTAATGAAAATCAAATCAAAGGCCTAAGAAACATTTGATTTCTTTCTTTTCTTGCTTACTGATTCTTCAAAAGCAATGTTTGAGGACAGCCAATTCCAGTGTATGACAGGAGGAATCAGATGACAGACTAAGAGGGGCAACAAGTATGGAGATGATCTATGCTCAGTGGGCTCATTTAAGGGAAAGGGGGCTAGATGAGGAAATTAGTGCTAATTAGAAAGCGAAATTAAAGGCAAAATAGCAGTGTAAGCAAAAGTTGGTATGCAAAGATGAAAGTAACCTCCATTATTTGCTGGCTGTAAACCCGGCCGAGTGCTGAAGGGTAGTACAGAAGGAATAACAGCTACTACTATATTTTAAGGGAAAACTATAGTTTTTGCTGGTTTGTGGGTCCTGGTCTTCATGGGATAAAAGACATCAGATATATTGGATATTAAAGAAGGATATAATTGGCCACTTAGTCATGACATCTTCCTAGAGTTTGGAGACTTGGTAGGATGTATATCACATACACCCTTATTTTTAAAGAAATACCATCTTCTCAAGCTATTTATCAAGTCAGGTGATACTGTGGCAGATTTAGTTCTTATTTATTGAAACATTGCGGGTGTAATAAAGAACCCATTTTGTTGCTAGTCACTTTGTCTTGGATTGAACACATCTCAATATATCCATAAAACCTCTAAGCAATAGCAAAAATTTAGTGAAACAGATGGGAGCCCAGTTGTAATTTGTTCCAGTCTTCATGTTTGACCCCAAAATTGAAGAAATTTAATGGATTTAAAAATATATTTTTAATCAAAACCAAACATTGTTTTATGCCTTTTTGTTAAATGAAATTTAACTGTTATGTAAAATTACTTATTTTTAAAAGAAAATTTTAATAACTTCTAGATTCAATTTTTAGACAGCAATAAGAGTTGGTAATGATAATTTTTCAGTTAACTACTGATTCATTTTATATTTTGCTTTAAATCAGAAAGGCCAAAGATTTTAGCAATATGTACAGTTTTATAAAATGAACATTCTGTGTGGATCTTTTCTTATGATGAATAAATACATCAAGATATCTGTGATTAGCAATATTATCACTTGTAGACACCATTTAGTATTGTGTTGCACAGATTGAAGTAATCAAATAATGAAACAGACAAAAGCCATGGTGAGTTATACTGATGCTAGGTCCAGACATGAGACTATTTCTGGCAATCATATTTCTGAACTAAATCTTCAATAATATTTAAATCAGACACAACTTGTGCACAGTTAAATTGCTAGTTTAAAGATAAACAGATTGTAAATATGAAAATTAACGTATCTGGAGATGAAGAGATGGCCTGGTGGGTCCTCTTTGAGGAGCTGAGTTTGGATCCCCATCACTTATATACAAACCAGACTTGAGAATCCCTCTTTTGAGTTGTTGGTCAGGACTGTCCAAGAGACTCCCAAAACATGTAGTCTATTATTGTTTTGAGATATCTAGTCTCAACTGCATCCGAGAAGTGGAAAGTAAGTCCCTGTTGCCAGAGACACTATATCCCTCAGTGTCTACATACCCATGTGCTAGAACTGACCTAAGTGTCCTCTTCCTGAGGATTAGCTTTTATGACATCAGAAGGTGTCATGCAAGCAATAGTATTACTCTGCTAAATCACCTATGAACTACATCAATGAACAACATGGAATGATAACCACAAGGGTACAGCAGTAGCTTTCATACCTTGGCCATAAGCAACAGTTAAACATAAAGACTACTTAACAAGAGGAAACCATGTCTTGACTAGATTTTGATTTAACGTTAGTTAAATCATGCTTATTAAAGAGGTATCTATAACTACTTGCTAAGGAAGCATAATCCTTAACAATCTATAAACATTTGCCCTTATACCTACAAGTAAGTGTAGTCTTTACCCTTCATCAAGAAAACTCTTTACAACAGCCCGAGACCACTACAGAAAACTACAACCAATCAAAGTAGAGCTGCAGAATCTGGATTCTTTGGATACATCTACAAAACTCTCCCACACCTAAGTATCAGGAAACATTGCAGAAGAGGGTGCAGATTGTAAAAGCCAGAGAATCAAAGACTTTGATGTGAGATTGTCTCCTAGAAATATCAGAAGCTGTACCTATAAATTCTCACCAACATGAATACCCAAATGTGAGCTGAACGAGGATGACACCAACAAACATGGCAAACTGGATGGGGAAAAGTTCAAGAGGCCTCAACCCTACACAAAGGACTGTAGGATAATACATAAAGCTATGAGCAGGAGAGGTAGTGCTAGAGCACACCAATCATTTTTCCAGTGTCAAATGATCAGCCCTGAAAATACACATAAAAGTAACTATATGGACTCACTAGGTTATATTTAGAAATATGTATGTATATAAATACATATATATGCATACAAGAAAAATTAATGAAAAAAGAGGACATGAAATTGAAAGACAGGCATATATAGGAGAACGTAGAGGGAGGAAAGGGAAGAGAGAAATGTGGTAATCAAATTGTAATCTTAAAATTATGCAAAAAGTAACCCACATCACATGTATATGAAATATTCAAACAATAAAAAAAGAAAATTAAGCAAAGAAGCAAACAAACAAAACCATTGGGCTTAGTGTCACATTCCTGTAATCCCAGGATAGACAGGAAAATCTCAGGGACTTACTGACTACTTCTTAATTACATCCTTTCATTCACCCTTTCTTCTCATTGTCTCTACCAGAAGCAAGCATATTTGGTTTGCTTGTTCCTAAACATGATGCTGTCTTCTCATGATGTCGGTACTGGAATATATGACTATCCTGTCTTATTACTGGTGAAGGTGGTGGTGGTGGAGTTAGTGATGTGTGTGTGTGTGTGTGTGTGTGTGTGTGTGTGTGTTTGTGTGTGTGCCTGTCTTCTTGTTTCTACTCTGTTTTCCTTTGCCTTAGTCAGTGAAAATTTTAGATCAGAGATAATTGTCATAAGTCATAAATTTTGATCCTTCTGTACTTAGTACAGTGACCGGCACATGATTAGAGCCCAATATACAGTTTATGAAAATAAACAAATATATAAGCAAATGAAATATGGTGAGATCTGATCAATTCATTTATAAGCAAATGAAATATGCTAAAGTATGATAAGTTCGTTTTTATACTAATCTGGACACAGAAACTAAAAGAAATTTATTCTTATGTATACGGACATGAACATACAAACTGGTCATTTTTATATGCAGTATTTATTTTTTCTCCTCTAAACTATTTTCTCTTTGGAACTTGATTTTAACATGCAAATGAAGTATAAGACAAAACCTATTTTGGGCACATATCTGTATGGCTTTAAAATCAAATACCAAAAATCTGAAAAGTTAATCATGATGTCTTTTGTAAGGTCAGAACTGTTATGCATGGCAGCCTGGGGACAGGTTCTAACAAGAGTTTTTCACAAAACTAATCTCACAGTAGTTTGAGAATTCAAGGCTTACAGCCTATTTGTATTTTCCTCTTTAAAATGCTAGAGATTTTCTACTGGATATGGCTGAGAGCATAGCAGCAGAACGTGAATTTCCATAAATTGGTTCACTTGAAGGGATTTCTAGAGCTTTCTTTTTCTCCTCTTCTCTATTGCTGGCTTTAGAGGGTCAAAAGATTCAGGGTTCAAAACTGTGATCTACTGAAACTATGGATTTGTCACCATGGCAACAAGCAAAATAAATCAGTAAATAAGGACAAAAGAAAATATCCCTCTCATTGGTCTGCAACAAGCAAGTTATCAATACAGCAGAACTCTTTCAAGATGGAACAACAATCTTATTGCAAAACCGACTAATGCTCTTTCTCATCCTCCTGCTTCCTGGCATTTTCTTCTGCTCTAAAGATGGAACTATTTAAATCACTGGATATGAGTTTTGAGAAAGTCCATACTTTAAATTGCAATTAATATTAATTTCTTACCATAAGTTACAAATTATTCAAGGCTAGATTAAATATAATTGAAAGTTAATGATTATTTGCTTAAGTGGGTTGAAGCATACAAACTAGAAGAAACATTTAACTAGCAAATAGGAGTATCAGAACTTAGAATATGTTTTTCATGTCAAGCAGGCTCAGAAATTGAGTCATCCATACCGAGAACACTGAGCAGACATGTATCTACATGCAAAGCAACTAGGCCAGGAGTTGGGGTTTCTGGCTTCTTTTGTCATCAGGACACCCACTTTCTGGTTGATATCCACTCAAGGCTATCACAAGGAAATGTGATACACAAGGAAATGGTTATGTCTATGTATTTAAGGGTTAGGACATGGAAGTTGGCATAGTTGCTGGAACCAGAGCTCTGAACTAGAACAGCTATTACTTGTGCCAGCACAATATAGAGTCAATTGTCTAAGGAAAGATGGAAAGAGATCAGGTGTTATATTTTTAATAATGAGTGCTGTTCCACCATGCCAGGTCTTGAGAAGATTCTAAATAAATTCATTATATAATAAATGAATCAATGAATAAAATACATAAAGAAATAAACTCAACTGCCCTGGATTAAGCATGCTACTCACTAAAGTCTACCTTCTGTTTTTGATAATGGCTCCCAGGAACAAATTTTTGAAGGACGTGGGTAATCTTTTAATGAGACCAACTTATTTAGGATGGATTTTTAAAGGGATAGTATTTTTAAATCTCCTTTCTGAGTCTAGTATCTATTAATCGTTTCCCTCAAAGGTCAGTGATTTTATTCCTTTTTAAAAATTTAAGTCTTATTTATTTATTTATTTTACATACCAACCTCACCCTTCCCTCCCTCTTCTCCTCCCACTCTCTTCCCTCAACTCCCCTCCACCCCTCCTCCAATCCACTCAGAAAGGGCCAGGACTCCCATGGGCATCAGCAAAGCATGGCGTATCAAGCACCTCCATCTGTATTCAGGCTGGGCAAGGCAATCCATGATGAGGAATAGATTACCAAGCCCTAGCCAAAGCACTGAGAACAGCCCGTGCTCCCATTGTGAGGAGTCCTACAAATAGTCATTTTTGGTTATTGGTTTAGACTCTGTGAGTTCCCATCTAGCCATTTATGTGGGTTTTTCTGCATTGTTTCTACCACACCCCTACAAGCTCTCCTCCCCCTCCTCAGTGGAATCCCCTAACTCGAGTGTTTGGCTGTGGGTCTCTGAATCTGTCTCCATCAGTCACTGGATGAAGGATTTCTGATGACAACCAGGGTAGTTACCAATCCAGTCACAGGGGATGGCCAGTTCAGGCTATGTATACAGGGCTGCCAGGAGTCTTAGCTGGGGCCATCTTTGTAGGCAAGTGGAAATTTCCCTTGCATCAGGCTTCTACCTGACTCTGTAAACCCTGCCCTGTTTCCAGTCATCTTTTTCAGCACTCTCCCCTTCATCCCACCCCTGCAACCTGACCCTCAAGTTCTCATGCCCAACCGCTCTAGTCCAACCAGGAGATCTCTATTTCCCCTTCCCAGGGAGATCCACTTGGACCCTTCTTGTTGCCTAGCCTCTCTGGGGCTGTGGATTGTAGTCTGGTTATCCTTTTCTTTACATCTAATATCCACTGATGAGTGAGTACATATCATGTTTGTTTTTCTGGGTCTGGATTACCTCACTCAGTATGATTTTTTTCTAGTTCCATATATTTGCCTTTAAATTTCCTAAAGTCATTGTTTTTAACAGTTGAGTAATGCTCCATTGTGTAAATGTACCCCATTTTTCCTATCCATTCTTCAGTTGAAGGGCATCTAGGTTGTTTCCAGGTTCTGGTTATTATGATTAATGCTGCTATAAACACAGTTGAGTAAGTGTCCTGGTTGTATGATTGAGCATCCTTTTGGTCTTGAGGAAGATTGATTCCCATTTCCAGAGAATCGCCATATTGATTTCTACAGTGGCTGTATAAGTTTATACTTCCACCCACAATGGCAGTGTGTTCCCCTTGCTCCACATCCTCTACAGCATAAGCTGTCATTTGTGTTTTTGATCTTAGCCATTCTGACAGGTGTAAGATGGAATCTCAGAGTTGTTAAAAATTACAGACCAATTGTACAGATATTATTGAACGGAAACAAGGAGTTTGTTCAAGATGAGTGCCTTAAGGAGAGAGATTGAACTGAGCTTTGTTGATTGAGTGACAGTCAAAGCTGGTAAGAGCTACTAGGAAGATGCTACGGGGTGTTAGGGAGCTACCTGTGCAGTGTGACTGGGTTGTTTGCATCTGTAAATTTCTACAGTTGAAGTTAGGTTCCTCTCCTGAGGCAGAGCATAGAGGCACTGCCTCTTGTGATGATCTCATTTCCAAAGGGTAATTCCCAGATCCTTGAAAACAGCCCCAGTGCAGGGAGTTTGGGAGCAATTTACATATCAAAGAAGAAGAGAGAAAGTTTACAACTGCACATTGTCTAAAGAAAATGCCTTGGATGCAAACTTCAAGATGTCCTTGTTTTTTACCGCTGAGTAGTATTCTAATGAGTATATAATCCACACTTTCTTGATCCATTCTTCCATTGAGGGGCACCTAGGTTGTTTCCAGGTTCTGGCTATTACAAACAATGCTGCTATGAACATAGTTGCACAAATGCTTTTGTAGTATGATTGGACTTCTCTTGGGTATA
>PVIU01031511.1:0-14719 GCA_004026605.1 Ondatra zibethicus
TTACCGAGTCCTCGAGCTCCGGGCTCGGTGAAAGACTGTTCCAAAAAACAAGGTAGAGAGCGATCCATGAAAATGCCCGATACCAACTTCTTGCCTCCGTATGCATGTGTGCATAGCGTGGACTAGTGCATCCACACTATATTAATAATTAGTTAATACGTCAAAATAATTGAAAATTAGAAATAGAAACATGTAATTTGGTGTTACAGTGAGAGAATACACTTTCAAACAAATGCACTCACAGACACATATCAAGTGGTCAATAAACGTTCGTTTAAGAAAACAAAACGAAGTTGCTGTGATGTCACTACTAACACACTGACTCTCAGGCTTGTTCTTAGCACAATCCTTTCCCCTTCATAAGCTCTTTGATGGAGCCTAATAATAGAAAGTTAATAAAAGGTGAACACAGGAAAGAAAGTAGTAAATACAGAGAGTAGAAACACTTTAGTCAGAGGTTCAGGGAATGCTGCAGAAGAGGGGAAGGAAAGAACGGGAGAGTAGGAAGGGTGGAGCTCTGTGCCACACTGCCTTCCCACGATATGCAACTGCATTGAGCACTCAGTGATTGTACTTAGACAAAGCCTACATGAGATCGGACCCATCAGTATTCCGTCATGGAGATTCATTGACAGTTAATGTTTATGATGCTAGGAGCGGCTCATGAGGCCACTAGTAAGGTGCCAAGCTCTCCTGTCAATACCCCCTTATCTAGGCTTCTGTAAGTCACCTTGTTAAACGCCTCCATTCACGTGCACACACACACAGACACACACACACAGACAGAGGGAGGGAGAGAGGGAGAGAGAGAGAGAGAGAGAGAGAGAGAGAGAGAGAGAGAGAGAGAGAAGAGAGTACAAGGGTGATTTGCTGGGAAATGAAGGGGTCAGCTGGAGTAGGAGGGAAGTGAAAGAGGTCTATAATTTTTTTCATAATGGAGATTGGACTCAGCCTTACGCATACTAGGTAAGAACTGCTCCTCTAAGCTTCATCCCCAGCAAAGCTTATTATCATTTAATGGAGAAGACAGATGCTCACCCAATTACAGAATGAGATCAACACTCATTCACCTTTCATGGTTTTCCTCCAGGATCAGCTGGGGTGCAGTGCTAGGTCTACCCCAAGAAGCAATACTTTTCCTTTAAGGAAGAAAAAGAAAAGTTTCTACTGTTACTATATACTATAGTATAATATAGTATAGTATATAATAATCCACTTGAAAAAGAAGAAGAACGACCAGAAATCAAATAGGGAGGCAGAAGGAGAATCCATGGCAGAACAATCCACTGCGACACTTGAAGGGTCACAATATGTGAAGAGTTGGAGGAAAGGGGGTGTGGACTAGAAGACAGCATGGATGGCGTTCAGGAAGTGGAGAAACACTGGACAAAGCTCAGAATCTAAAGGTAATGCAGGAGCGCTGGAAGAGAATGAGGATGGAGATGCAGGTAGGCTACAGTCTGAGGACAGAGAATGAAGAACTTGAACTCCTTGATGCCATGAGAAGGCCTTAAAGGGCCGTGTGATAGTTTTTCCAACTTGTTACAACCCAGAATCACTTGGGGGGAAGTCTCACTGAGGCATTATCGAGACCAGGAACCTCCCATGGGAATGTCTGTGGGGGGATGGGATTGTTTTGATTATGTTAATGGATATAAGGAAGGCTCAGCCCACCGTAGGAGGCACCATTCCCTAGACTTAGGGTCCTGGAGTGGAGAAGGCTAGCAAAGCTGGGGCATGCACGCACTCATTCTCTCTCTGCTATTGTCTGTGACTATGACCAGTGGCTTCCACTTCCTGCCTTGACTTCCCCATGAGGATGGACTCTGACCTGGAATTCTAAGTCAAACAAACCACATATCCCCTTAAAGTTGTTTTGTTGGGTTATTTTATTACATCAGCAGAAAGGAGACTATAGCAAGTTGTAAGGGAGGAATGACCTGATATACTTAGCATCTTAAGCCAGCTGCTTTAGTCTCTGAGTGAGGAATGGATCCGGCAAGAAGATGATCAGAATCAAAAGTCAAGAGGAACTGTGAAGGTGGCCTTTCCTTAGCATGACCAGAACAGACAGAAAACCACGAGTGAGTTCAGGCTGCCGAGGAAGTAGGAAGAGTAGAGACTGTTGGCACATCAATGGTGGGTTTGGAGGAAAAACAAGGGAGTCATTGAAGGTGCCCAAACATTCAGGTAAATTTCATTTGTCCTCACAGACACACAGCCCTAGTGAAACAGCAATTAGAGGGGTCCCAAATGGAATCTTTCTTTGAGATGGACTGCTGAATTTACACAGAGCGTGGCCTACATTCCCAGAGGAAGACAGCCAGGCTCTGTCCCAAATTTGAAGCTCTTTTATTATAGAGAGAACTTCAAGCATACTGGGAAAGGCCAGTATTCATGCGGATTAACCTGTGTGTGATTTTGCTTGGAATCACAGCCCGAGTGAAACTCTACACCTGGGCTGAGAAGTCCTGGTGCTGGACTCAGACCCCACACGGTGATTAGGAAACGGAAGGGACACAGTAATACAATACAGCTAGTCTGTCTCTGGAATCCCCTTCCTGGAAGGCAGGTGGATGATGACTTTATTCTCTGAATCTCTTCCAGGATTCAGATCAGCCTGGCTCCTTCAACTGTCAAGTTCATTGTTCCAAGTACAGTACTTGTCTTAATAGGCAAGACTGCAAAGTCCTTTCTCCTGTCACCTATGTTCAATGATTAAAGTAATTAAACAACCACGTTCTCCCAAATCCTGGCATCTCAGTTTTCTTACCTGCAAAGTAAGAAAGCTGTAGTCTGGATAATATTTACCTGCTGGGTCCTCTTCTCAGAAGGGCACTTGTCTGAAGACAGAAATCTGAACGGATGCAGCTTTTTATTCTCTGGCAGCTGTTATGACCTCAAAGAGAAGAGAGAGAATCATTTTTCAGTTTGAAAGTTTGTGCTTTTCTTGTAGTGGTGGCTTGGGAACAGTTAGGGAGCACAGAGGCCTTTGGAGACGCATTCTGATGAGAAGCTTCTGCATCCATTGTGGGTGACCGAAGCATACGAGAGAGGACTCTAAAGTGAAATAGTACAGACTCCCCACTGCTGCCTGGTGACCCTCTCAAAACCTTCATTTTCTCCTTGTATCACCCAAAGGTTCTAACAGCCCTTATTTCAGACTGCCATCATGGGAATTAAACACAAGCATTGACCATAATTTCTGGTTGGGGAAGAGTCCTTGGCATGGTTAAACTATACTTAGCTAGTTTATAGAGGTCACTGTGTATGCCTTGGAGACCAGCCAGAGCAGGCTTTTTGAGATGTGTGATGTATGTGCACATCTGTGTGTATGTGGACCCACGTGCACATACGTGTAAGAGCCAGAGAACAACTTCAGGTACCACCCTCAGGAACACTGTATGCCTTATCTAGGATGGAGTCTCTCATTGACCTTGAGGTAGGCTAGACTGGGGAGCCAGCGGGCCTCAGGGACCCTTCAGTTTCTACCTCCCCAGCATTGGAATTAGACATGCATGCCACCATGCTAGCATTTTTACATGGTACTGGGAACAGAACTCAGGTCTTCATGCCATCCAGCAAGTTCTTTGCAGAGAAAGCTCTTTCCGCAGGCCCACATTGACTCTCTCATGCCTCTCTGTTGTCCTGTCATGATGTAACTTGTGAGTCCTTTAGAAGTCCTACTCTAACCATTGTGCAAAACGTTGTGAGTATTTCACGACCTAAGCATTCTAGCTGAGTCATTTGCCTTTCTGATGTAATAAAATAGCTTTCCAAGGTAAGCTCATAAGAGAGAAAAGACTTGTTTTTAGCTGCCGGCTTTAGAGATTTCAGTTCAGGGTTACTTGGACCCATGGCTTTGGACAGTACCTCATGGTGGAAGCACACAGGAAGCCTGTTCACATCATCAAAGCTGAGCAACAAAGAGGAAGAGAAAGGGTACAAGCTCCAAATATCTCCTCCAGGGCATGCTGTCTAGCTAGCATCTAATTTCCTTCCATGAGGCTCTACTGTCAAAAGATTCTACAAGCGCTCTGTAGGACCATACATTGGAGATCCAACTTTTACAATACAGACTTGCGGACAATATTTGAGATCCAAACCTTAACACAATTGTACAAGGTTAATCAACCAGCACAGAGCTGTTTGGGATGGAGAAAATGGCTCAGGGACAGGACTATTTGTTGATCTTTCAAAGGACTTGAATTTAATACGTGGTTTACTCACAGCATCTGTTAATCTAATTGCAGGGGATCCAAAGCCCTCTTCTGGCCACCTTGAGCACTGCATGTATTAGTACACATATATAAACAGAGAAAACACGTGTATGTAGCACGATTAATAAAATCCTAGAGACAGAAATTGGGGTTCAACCTGAAGGTAAGAAAAGCAAAACAGCCAGCCACTGGCTTTTACCTCTGCCTCAGTCCAAAAGAGTGATCCTGCCTCCAGGAATCCTTAGAATGAGACTGTCTTTGAGAGTTTTCTCCTCCTGTCTTATATTCCTCTCTAGGGCTGGGATTAAAGGCTTGCACCACTACTGCCAGATTCTGTGGCAAACTAGTGTGGCTACTGGGATTAAAGGTGTGTGTCACCACTGTCTGGTCTGTCAGGCTGATCAGTGTGGCTGTTTTACTCTGTGAACTTCAGGCAAGCTTTATTTATTAAAATGCAAATTTAATATCACTACACTGTACATATAAAATAATAAAAAGTACATCTTTAAAAAGGAATTTCTAATGTGTTGACTTTTGTTTCATAGAGCTCTTTGAGGTGTGTTTTCTAGTTCATCCACTCAGTGACCCCTTGTGACAGGTATGATTTTCATATCACTACTGAGTAAGCCAGTTAAAAATTTCAATATGGTTTTTCTAATTCTTAAAGTGATGGAGTCCTAGATCTCCCTACCACAGCTCTGTTTGGGGATCCAATTACCAAATCAGTACTATGTTATGAAAACCATCTTAGCAGAAAGTGAGAAGTGCTGATCTTCACTCAGCTCTTTTCTCTTTTCTCTGAATTACCAAGTAATTCAGCCACCTCTTAGCAGATTGATGGAAATGGTTTCCACTGGTGAACTTGGTTTTTTTTTTTAATCTTCTATCTTTTAAAAGTGCTTCATTTCTAGACCATTCTTCTCAATTTTAGAATTGGTGTCACATGCCATGAACATCCACTCTTCTGCCCAAATCTCACTGGATTTATAGTTTAAATAGATCAGGATGGTTATCTCTAATGTATAGAATATCTTAACCAATGAATACAGTTATTAATCAGGTGTCAGTGCAGAGGAAATAAAACCCTCTTTGGGCATCTAAGCAGGAAGAAATTTGACATTAGAAATTGACTGCTGGCTAATATCATGTTTTTGCGGAACTCAGTCTTAAGAACAAACCTTCCACCATCTTTGTGAGATCAGTTGTACTTCCGTGCAAAAATCCATCCAGATGGAGACTGTGGATTTGCATTTTCTCAGAAAAGGGGAAGGAACGGAGTGTGTCCTCCGACCCTCAATTCAGTGTCCAGTCAACTCCTCTCAGTCATTCACATGCAAGTTTGCCCAAATTGCACACAGGATAGGTGGTTGGGGAAGGGACTAGCAGATGTAGTCTGGAGGCTAACTGAGGGGTTTTCATCTACGATGCCACTAGAAGCTGGGTGTAGATCTCCTCCTGAGGCTGACTTAGCTTTACCCAGGCTGCTGCCTGTAACGTCTCACCAAGCTCTGTATGTATGCCTAGTGAGATCACCGAGCCCCCAGGGTGAACTTCCAAGCACTGGACTTTGGTTTGTTGTTGGGACTGTAGAGGGACTGGGTAGACATTGTTTATTGAGTGAACAAAGTTTCCCAAAAGCTGTAATAAACGTAGGTATATTTATTCATGTATTCATCATTCATAATTTGTTTTTATGAAGCCGAGCTAAGGTTTATTAAGATTTAATAAAGGTTTAAACATGGAGATTACTAGAAGGAGAAGCACACAGGGCAAGGACCACCCAAATATTTGGTGTGGGCTTCTCAAAAGAGAATCAACCTTAAATGTCTTCATAATATTTAAAAATCATGCTGGATTTGGGTCACTTCTGAAGTGGCATAGCAAAGGACAACAGAGGACATCAAGTGAGCTCACAGGGTGGTTTCTGGGATGCACCAAAAGCTGTGTGACTCAGGGGAAAACCCTGAGTCACGAGAATTCCATAAGGATGTGTTTTTATTGTAAAACAAGTTCATAGCTGTATTTAGGAGACTTCCAGAAATGCTCATGCTCACATCTAGAGAAGTATTAAGGTCACACTTGAAGGTCATATATGTTCAGGCTTTATGTATGGTTCATTACTAGTTTAACCTTCTTATTTTAAATATCTCCACCTAAGAGAAATATTGTTCCTATGTAAGCAAACTTCATGGCACATTTTATTCATTGTGATATAATTCTTTAATTAATTTAATTTCTTTTATGTGTGTGTGCATGTGCAGGTATGAGTGAGTGCAGGCATGTGAGTATAGGGCTTGACACACATGTGAAGGTCCAATCTCTCCTGCCACTTTGTAGGTACTGTGGATTGAACTCAGATTTTAATGCCTATGTTCACATGCTTCTACCCACTGAGCCATCTCACCAGCCCTGTGCTAGAATTCATGACCCCAGCCAGATTAAAGGTGAGAAAATCTTTTTCCATTTCTTTGTGATTTTCTTTGTTTTTCTATCCTGCCTTAGTTTCCCCCTTGGTGACTTTGATTCCTTAATCTTAATCTTAGATGATGGCTGATGATCCATTTTCTATAACTACTTGTCTGCTAAGCAGGGGCATAGACCCTGCCTCTTCAAAGATCAGAAGTCTCAAACTGTGTGATCTGGGGGGGGGGACACGAGAAGGACCAAAGAGCTAGGAGATCACATGGGCCATTATTTGATGCAGATCTAGGAGAGGATGTAATTAATCAGGACACCAAAACCTACAGGCATAACACAGTATTCAGCAGGTTCTCTGCTTCTCAGTTTAGCAACCACAGCAGCAAGGCCTCCTTTGCCGGCAGTGCCTAAAATCCAGGTAAACTAGCAAGTGAGCCTTAGTCCATTCTCCATTCTGGACTGTGGTGTGACAATCCTCTGAAGCTCTTGCTGATGTGACTACCCTGCCAGGATGGATGCACTGTGGGATGTGACCCAAATAACCCTCTTCTCTCCCTTATCTTGCTTTGGTCAGGACATTTTGTCCTGGAATCAGGGAAAGGAACTGTGACATCCAGGAAAACATGCTGCTGGATCTCCCCCTAACATTTGTTTTAGAATACTTTCAAATGTATCAAAATGTTTGCAGGACAGACCAATAGAGACCAGGATGCCCTTGCTGTAAATTCATTTGTTCTTTATATTTTTCTATGTTTATTTCCTTTTTACATGAAACATTTGAAGGCAAATTATGGGGAAGCATGGTAATTATCCCCTGAGAAATTTAGTCCCATGTCCCAAAAATGAAAGTCGCATACTCTCAATGACAACTTAATTTCTATGCTTTAAAAAAGGAAGAGTAATTTGAGGGGTGGTGGTGGTGCACGCCTTTAATCCCAGCACTCAGGGGGCAGAGGCAGGTGGATCTCTATGAATTTGAGGCCAGCCTGGTCTACAGGAGCTAGTTCTAGGATAGGTTCCAAAGCTACAGAGAAACTCTGTTTTGAAAAAAAAATAAATTAAGAACAATTCTATTGTATCATCTGGAAGCTTCCTATTCAAATATTCTTTATTATTCTGGAAATACCAATTTGCAGTTCTATTATCCTGATGTGGTAGTCCCCTCTGTATGCTGTGATTACCATTAGTGACTAAAGAAACTGCTTTGGACCTATAGCAAGGCAGAACTTAGGTGGGCAGGGAAAGCTAGGCTAAATGCTGGGAGAAAAGAGGTGGATTCGAAATATGCCAGGGATCTACCACCAGAGAAAGAAATGCTGAAACTTTGCTGGTAGGCTATGACCTCGTGGTGATACACAGATTACTAGAAATGGGTTAAATTAAGATGTAAGAGTTAGCCAATAAGAAGTTAGAGCTAATGGGCCAAACAGTGATTTAATTAACACAGTTTCTGTGTGGTTATTTCTGGTCTAAGCTAGTCAGGCAGCCAGGAACCAACAAGCACCCTCCTCCTACAAACTGATGCCAATGTGATAGTCTAAATCCATGTAAAACCTGAGAGGGCTTGAAAAGGAATTCTAGACACAAAAATACAGAGTTTAACACAGTTTCTTGTTGTTTTCTGGTGGTGTGCAGCAGCTCTATTAAGAGAGGTCTTACTGATTCAGCAGCAGCAGTTGCACAGTTTCAAAACAGCAGCTTGCTGGCCATCGGCTGTGTTGTTAGCACAAACTCTGGCTCTTTTGGGAGACCAAGCATTTAGATGGGGTTTGTGAGCAGACTGCTGCAGCTTGCTTAATGGCAATATGGACCAGCTGTGTGCCTGGAAGTGGGGCAGTGTGTGTGGCTCTTAAAGCAGCAAGCAGCTCTGCCATGTTGGAATGGGCACGGCAAGCAAGCAGTACTATGTGTACCCTAGTAATGTCACAGCTTAGATTCTTAAGCACTTAGCATTTTAAGAAGTGCTTCTGTATGGTCAGAAAATAATAACAGATATACAATAAAGACATATCTAGATGGAAAAAACTCTAAATGAGTCACAGTGTTGGATAAATGTACATAGGCTTGGGAGAGAGAAGAAAAAGAGTATAGAGAGTTATAAAAACAAATAAATGGTTTTAAAAAAACAAAACAAAAGTCATTAAAGAGGCAGCATAAGACAGTTATAGATTAAAAGGAATAAAGAAAAATAAGCCACATAAAAATGGAAAATTCACAGAGAGTCTGAATTATGTATATTTTTGTGTTTTCTTTGAATTTTTTGACTGTGAAGGAGCCAAATACATTGTATGGGCTGCTAAGCTAAATCAGCATGTATATTATAAAGGTATCATGACTTCCAAATTTGGGTCTAAGGATATGTTTCTTTGGAAAAGAGGTTCTACTTTTGTTTCCACAGAGGATGAGAACCTGTGGAATGCTTCCAGACTTATAGTTTGATGGAACAAGAGTCCCTGAAAGGTTTCCTTGAATACCCCAAAAATACCTTCAAAACTTACTTTGCCCAATAAACAGCAAGAAGCAGTTTGGAGAGAAATAACTATGCCCATATTCCCAAATATTGTCTATACATGTTTAATTACATTTAAAGTAGAATATGAAATAGAGATGAATAATTTGCATTGTTATAGATCTTGGTTTATTGATACAAATTTAAGGTCAATTTTGTTATATGTCTATGTATTTCTGATCTTGATTAAGGTATTATGTTTGTACAGCTCATTTAGAAATGTAATGTTTAATTTAAAAATATAGGTTAATTGATAGTCATCTATAATAGCCAAGATTGTAGTCAGGTTAGTTAGGTTTTTCTAGATATATAAAGATATATTTCAGTTAGATAGATATTCTTCAAATCGTTCAGAGACCTTCAGAATGTGGCATTTAATATCTTTTAAGAATTTAGGATTTTTCATGACAGTGAGACACATCTGCTCCTGGCAGCACCAATCTATTTCAAAAGGAAGATGGCCATCAAAGAGGCTCCTTATGGAGTCTATTAGATAAATTGGACATGCAGAATCCACAGAAAAATGACTGCTGAACTTGCCTAAAAGTGAGATGATCCTTCGGGGTTTCTGCTTCATGAAAGAGTCTGTGAGACATTCTGCAGGATACAGAAGAAAGTAACTGGCAAACTGCCAATATAGGCAGACCTGTCTTTGAAATTTCCTGCTTCATAATAAAGTCTGATGGATACTATGGGCCTATAGTATGAAGGTGGATTCCCCAATGGTATAGAAAAACTTTGGGTGACTGTCCAGGCAGTGAGATGTCTCTGTCAATTCTAGAGTTTTGGAAGTTGCTTACAATGTACTTCCTGTTTACTTAGGTAATATTATATCCTTCTTGAGTCTTTAATGGAGTTGAAGAACAGATAGATAGTTATAGATATAGTTTTCCTTAGTTATGATAAAAGATAAAGTAGATATAAATATTATAACTGTAATTCTTGCTTGATATCAGTTTTGTTATATGTAATTTTACTATGTTAAAGTTAAAACCTTCCTTTTTATTTAAACAGAAAAGGGGAGGTGATGTGGTAGTCCCCTCTGTGTGCTGTGATTACCATTAATGAATAAAGAAACTGCTTTGGACCTATAGCAAGGCAGAACTTAGGTGGGCAGGGAAAGCTAGGCTGAATGCTGGGAGAAAAGAGGTGGAGTCATAGAGAAGCCATGGATCCACCACGGGAGAGAGATATGCTGAAACTTTGCTGGTAGGCCATGATCTAATGGTGATATACAGTTTACTAAAAATGGGTTAAATTAAGATGTAAGAGTTAGCCAATAAGAAGTTAGAGCTAATGGGCCAAACAATGATTTACTTAGTACTATTTCTGTGTGGTTATTTTGGGTCTAAGTTAGCTGGGCGGCTGGGAACCAACAAGCACCCTCCTTCTACATCATCCAACTAGAATTTATGTATCACATATAGTTGCTATTTCTCTTGAGTTTTGGAGCAGTTTCAATCTATTGATTTTTTTTAATTAGAGTAAGTATCTTGACAGATTTTCTACTTAATCTATCTGATTTGTGTCCTTCTATTGGTTACAGGTTAAACATTTGACAAAAACGTTTAGATGATGTTGTTCACTTCTCATTGCAATCTCAGGGAACTGTGATGCTAGTTGTTCTATTATTTAGGAAACGATTGATCTCTGATCAGGTGCTAATGACCACATCTCTCCAAAGAGTTACACATTCCTGTGTATGTGTGTATTAAAAATCTGTGGGTGGTACTTTGAGGTGACTGATACAATCAACACAACCTTTCATGTTACAGCTTAGCATCTGAGGAAGATCCTTTCCTGAATCTAACAAAACATTGAGGGTGAGAGAAGGGAATTTTCTAATTATTTTTTTCCTATTTCAGTTGTTTGGCATTCATATCCAGAGATAGATATTTCTTTTCATTGCCACCATTCAGTTTTCTTCTCCACACATGCCCCCCAAACAATAAACATAATTTGTGTGATTCATGTGTCCATGTGTTGGCACAGATGTTTGTGGAGGTGTGTTTGCATGTTAAGCATGTGTGGGTATGCATGTGTCCATATAAATATATAGGTTAGAGGTTAACCTCAGATGGTGTTCCTTAGAAACCATCCATCTTTTAAAATTACTATTTATTATTAGTTTATATATATATACGTATGTGTGTGTTTGTATAATTTGTGTGTATATGTTGTGACACACATGTGGATATTTGTCAGTTAGTTTTCTCCTTTTAGTGTGAATTCTGAGGATTGAACTCAGGTCCTCAGAACTTCTATCTGCAACATGATCCTGCTGGCTCCACCTTGTTAATTAAGACAGGGTTTCTCACTGGGACCTGGGGCCTGATGATTCGACTAGGTAGCCATCTGTTTCTACCTTCTCAGCGCTGTGATCTCAGTGTGACCTACCATGCCCCTTTAGTTGCATGGATGTTGGGGATAAAATTCAAGTCCTTATACTTGCGTGACAAACAATTTAACATTCAGCCATCTCCTCAGCTCCAAGATTTCTTTTTAAGTTCTTTTTCTGCCTTGATGTCACATTTCCAAGAATTTTGCCCATGGATATTCCTACAGCTCCTGTATCTTTTTAGACATGATTCCAGAATTCTTTGAATGTCTCCTTAGTTTCAGGCACACAATGTCCCCATGTTCATAAGCTCCCCGTTCAAACCTATAATTAGTTGGTGTTCCAAGTAGTTAGCAGAGATGGTATATGGAAGCCAAGATCTGGGTCTCTGAGTGTGCTCTTTGGTACAGGGAATTGGAGAAGGGGCAAGTCTTTTAGGGTACTACATGATTTTAATTAATAGAGTTAGCTACACACACACACACACACACACACACAGAGCCTCTCTCTCTACACACACACATACAGTCTCTCTCTCTATATATATACACACACACAGAGTCTCTCTCTACACACATACACAGAGTCTCTCTCTCTACACACACACAGAGTCTCTCTCTCTCTACACACACACACAGAGTCTCTCTCTCTTTACACACACACAGTCTCTCTCTATATATACACACACAGAGTCTCTCTCTCTTTCTCTCTGTCTCTCTCTCTCTCTACACACACACACACACACACACACACACACACACACACACACACACAGAGCCATGTTGGAAATTGAACCTGGGTCATCACACATTTTAGGTAAATACTTTACAATTGAGTTATATTCCCAGCCCAAAACATTCATCATTTAAGCTAGTGCTTCACTGGTAGATATATGGCCTATCTTATGACTCAATGAAGAACATCTTCTTTATTTCTAATTATCTTCCTATGGAAACATTGCTATGAAGATGTGTATATAATTCATGGTGTAAACAATACTTTAATTCTTATTGAGAGATGACTAGGTATGGAAAGATTAGGTTTCATAGTAGTTGTTTAACTTTGTAAAAAAAACTTTCAAGAGTTTCCCAAAGTGTTTAGACCATTTCTATTTCTACCAGCAGGGAGAATTCCAGACTGACAGACAGACAGACACACATGGGGGAGAGAGAGAGAGAGAGAGAGAGAGAGAGAGAGAGAGAGAGAGAGAGAGAGAGTTCTAGCTCCTCCACAGCCTTGCCAACACTTGCTTCAATCAGGCTTCTCTATTTTTTCATTTAGAATCATTTATTTATTTTTTGTTCATTTATTTATTTGTGTGTGTCTCTGTATATATACATGCCATTAATACATGCATAGGGGTCAGGTGACTGCAGTGATATTTCACTTGTGTTTTAATAAATAAAGCTTGCCTGAAGTTCACAGAGTAAAACAGCCACACTGATTAGCCTGACAGTCCAGGCAATGGTGACACATACCTTTAATCCCAGTCGCCACACCAGTTCACCATAGAAGCTGGGAAGTAGCAGTGCATGCCTTTAATCCCAGCCCTAGAGAGGGATATAAAACAGGAGGAAAAATTCAAAAACAGTCTCATCCTGAGGATTCCTGGAGGCAGGATCACCATTTCAGACTAAGGTAGAGGTAAGAGCCAATGGCTGGCTGTTTTGCTTTCCTGACCTTCAGGTTGATCCCTAATTTCTGGCTCCGGGTTTCTATTAATTGTGCTGCAGATGACAGTTTGTGGAATTTGGCTTACTGCTTCCATCATGCATATTCTGGGGTTTGAGTTCAGGTCACCAGGCTTGGCAGCTAGCACCTTTTCCCATGGAGCCACCCTCTGTAGTAATGGTGGCTCTCTCTAACTCTGTCCCCTTCCCAGTATCCTGTTCTCTTTCCCTGTCTATCTAAGTCCTGCCCTATCAAAAGGCCAAGGCAGTTTCTTTATTAACCAATAAAAGCAACCCAAATACAGAAGGACCCTCCTACACCATTTCCCCTTTTTCTATTTAAACAAAAAAGAAAGGCTTTCATTTTAACATAGTAAAATTACATATAACAAAACAGTTATCAAGCAAGGATTACAGTTACCATATTTAGATCTATTTTATTTTTTATCATAACAATGAAAAACTATCAGTATAACTATCCATTCTTCAACTCCATCAAAGACTCCAGAAGGATAAAATATTACCTAAGTAAACAAGAAATAAGCAACTTCCAAACTCTAGAAATGACAGAGACATCTCGCTGACTGTACAGTCACCCAAAGTTCCTTTGTACCATTGGGGCATCCATCTTCAGCCTACAGGCCCACAGTATTCAGCAGACATTTCCATGAAGCAGGAAAATTCAAAGACAGTTCAGTCACTTTCTCCTGTATCCTGCAGAATGTCTTGCAGACTCTTTCATGAAGCAGGAACTCTGAAGGATCATCTCACCTTTAGGCCAGTTTAGCAGTCCTCTCTCTGCAGGTTCTTTGTGTCCAGTTTATGCAACAGTCCAGGCAAGAGCACTTTCTTGCCCAAATGGCAAACCAATTCCATAAGGAGTCTCTTCTATGCCCGTCTTTCTCTTGAAGTAGCTTGGTGCTGCCAGGAGCAGACATGTCTCATTGTCATGAAAAGTCCTAAGTTATTAAAACATTAAATGCCATATTCTGTCATCTTTGAAAGATATGAAGAACGTCTATCTAATTGAAATATATCTCTGTATATCTCGAAAATCTAATTAACATGACTACAAGCTTGACTATATTAATGATTATCTATTAACAACCTATATTTCCTAATTATACATTACATTTTTAAATGAACTACACAATCACAATACCTTAATCAAGATCAAAAATACATATATATAACAAAATTGACCTTAAATTTATATCAATAAAGCAAAATTTATACCGATGTAAATTATCCATATCTCCCCCTTTAAATTTAAATTTAAAGAACATTTAGAAACAATATTTGGGAATGATGCAAATAAATCAGGGAAAGCAGGTTACAAATCAGAAGAATTGAGTAAGGTGGAAAAAAGCCCTTATAATTCTGTCCAGAAGGCAGAATTATATGCCATTCTTATGGTGCTAAGGGATTTTAAAGAACCTCTTAATATAGTTACAGATTCACAATATGCAGAAAGAGTTATCTTGCATATTGAAACCGCTGAATTTATACCAGATGACACAGAATTGACTTCATTGTTTATCCAGGTGCAAGACATAATCAGGAA
>PVIU01031512.1:0-14719 GCA_004026605.1 Ondatra zibethicus
GGCCTTGGACTTCCAACAGGGCAGGGCACCATGCCCTCTTTCAAGGAAGAAGGGGGAGGGAGGAGGGGTGGGGGGTAGTGGGAGGGGACCGGGAGAAGGGGAAGAAAGGAAAAAAAAATTTTTTTTTATCTTTAATTATGTTCTTGAATGGAAAAAATAAAACAAAACAATGTATGGAAAAAAAATAAATAAAAAAAATGAAAAAAAAAATAAAAAGAATAGAGCATTGAAGAGTGTGTATGCACAAGAGTTTGATATTTTAATACAGCCCTTCACTGAGGGAATAGTTTTTCTTGTTTTGCAAGGACTTCTGGTTTAGATTGATTGATCGTTGGTCATTGAATGTTTGTATGACTTCGTGTCTGCCACTCTGGAAGTGCACCTTCTGGAGAGCAACATAACACTCCAGTCAGTATTAAGTATGTCCTGATCAGGTTGCCACACCACCCTGAAACTGTTTAGGAGGTCATGTGGCAAAGCTACAATTGGAGGTAAAATGTCAGTTTCCCACAGAATGGCGGAATATTTCCTCCCTGAAAATGACTTTCATTTTCCTTCCTCAAATAATAACACGCAAAATATATTCTATTCCAATTGGCATTTCTTCAGATTTACTTGAAGTTAGACAACTGAGAACTTCATTTTATGGAGCATTTAGATGGCAACCAGCTCCTTCTGCATTCGGAGACAGACCTGAAGGAGGCTTTGTCTCCAGATGGAGGGTCTCAGGAGGTGTCTTGGAATAGAGGATCTTATTAATTTAAAAATATCAGTCAATAAATGCTGACATAATGTGTGTTTATTATCTTTATTGCCATCATCATTGAATGTTAATCTAAACAATTCCTGTAAGGAATTGTGGCTTCTTATATAATTAGTGTACATCATTTCTTTGATTTTCTATGTCATTTCTAAAATCTTACATGAATAAAAGTAACCTGAATAAAGAACTTTGAATCTCCTTGATTCTTATTTATCGAATGTTAGCAAACAGTGATTCAGTGTCATTTTTTAGAAGAAAATGAGATACCAGTTAAAAGAACTAGCATTTTGGCCAGTACAAAGCAGGCATTTATTATCTATAGATTTTCACTTTGATATGCTGACTTGTAGTTCATCACCATGTGAGGTAAAGATGCAGATGGTAGTGTATGATAAGTTTAGGTAAATATTTATTTACTTAGGAAATAAGAATGACATATTAACATTATTTTTAAAAATTCAGTGTATATTTTACTATCTTCTAGGATACTCTCTTGCTGTACAATATGCTGAAAAATATGGTGCAGCAATATTGGTGCTAATCCTTTTTAAAATATTCTAGAATAATGTCAAATATGAAAATAGAATTGACACTGTTTAATTCTGCTTTGTGAGCAAATAGTGGAAAATTCAAAGTACCCAGCTTTTGCCAGACAAAGTTGAGGTGGCTAGTGAAATGATACAGACTAGGGGAAAGAAGGTATTTAATCTGATGAAAACAACTGTTTCTCGTGCACTGAGGATTAGTCGCCTAGAACTTCCTGATGTTACTGTGCATACAGCTGATGGCAAATGCTATTTTATTTTTATAAAAACCTATATTTCATAAAGAACATAAAGAATGGGTGAGTTTTCTGGTTAACATAGCACAAAGAATGATAATGTGTAATTGGCATGCTAAAGGACAAAAAGAAAAAAATTTTTTTTTGTTTCTCTTTGTCATTCAGTATTGGTCCCTTGAATGTGCGGGAATGCACAACACAGTTTATAACTTATCCCCTGTCAAATAATTTATTTTCATTGCATAAGAATCGATTCACAGTAATAATCCGTTCATCGCAAAAGTTTCATGGGCTTAAAAGGTTCCAAATGGACATGATGGAGCACACGTTGCTTTAGTAAGGACTGCTGGGAAACTGAAATTTGTGTTTGTCACTTTTGTTCTAATTCCAAGAAAGATAATATATACAATTATCATTTCTTATCATTTCTATGTCTGTTATCGGGCCTCATCTTCATATCTAATTTCCAAATGTGGGTGTATGGGGAGTAAAGGATGCATGTCTTAGAGCTTGGCAAGCACACATACAGAAAGCCAAATTTATTACACAGTGCTAGGTTTTATTGACATGGTTCACTCCATGCTAATCAACAGAACTTTGTACATTTATGTAACAACCACAGCAAGAAGATAATTGTTTCATCAGTAGTTACTGAGTACCCATTCCTTCCAATAAGAAACATATGTGGACATCAGTATAGAGATATTTTAAAATAGTTCATCCTCCTAATGTCTTTGCTTAGTTTGTGTAAAACCATTATTTTTTTTTTTTTTTGCTAAGAGGAACATGGATCACTTTTACATTGCATCTCCCTTCCTAGGTACACACAATATCTTGAAAGATTTAGAAAATCATAAGCTATAATTGAATCTTATTTTGTGATCTTTCAATATTTTGCTCTTATGCTTTCAGCATAAATAGCTATTAAAGTGCTTTTGATAAAGCATATCAAAGCTATTTGGTCCATGTAGACTTGTTTAGGTATCCATGTTCATAATTTAAAGCCAAAGAAAGCAAATATGAATGAATTCACCATTTTGATAAATGCATGTAACTTTCATTTGAATGCTAGCTAAATATGAAGCAGCTGCGTTAGGGCAGCAGATTCCTTTTTACTTCCAGATAACTGCTCAGCAATTCTTTTGTGTTTCTGCTACTATATTTAAGAATCTGCTAATCCTTCCACTTCTTTTCTTTCAGGAAATAAATGATATGGATGTCCAGGAACTTGTCAGAAGATCCATTGGAAGGTTAACAATTATTCGGCAGACATTTCCAGTTCCCCAGAATATAAGTCAGCGCTGTTTCCGTGGCAACCATCGAATCTCTTCAACACTGTGTGATCCCAAAGATCCCTTCGCTCAGAATATGGAGGTGTGTCCTAAAGGGCGGTGTGTGTCTCCCAGGGAGCATCTTTAGGGGCCTGGGATGACATCTCTGAGTGACACCAGACAGGGATGGCATGCATTATTGTTCCTGGGCACGTTCCCTCCCCTGGCATCTAAGTGCCTTTGGCAGGGAGTGGAAAGAGCCTTTGTCTTTGATCCTTTTGATCCTATTGTTGAAAATAATGCCCACTTTCTTAATAAAAACCCAAAAAGTAAATCTTACTTCTTTCTAAGTAAGCAGATACAGGGCATTTCCTGGAGCAGGGACTGTGATTGACACCCAAGGCTGCACTTCAAAGTATTAAGTGTAGATTTGCTTGAATTCCATGGCATAAAAGACATAGATATTTATTCTCTTTTAAAAGAATCTCTAGGTTGAAGACCTTCAACTTTCAAGAGAAAAAGAAAGAAAACATATTTAAAATTCATATGTGCTGTGGTGCTGTGTGCCCATATCAGACTTACACAGTGGTCCCTTCACCATTCAAATTATAGAAAGAATTTCATATTAAACACAAATTTCTGAATCAGAGACAAGAGAGCACCAAGTTCACGAAATTACTCAGGGGGTTGATCTTTAGGCAACTCACTCAGACCTATTTTGTTTTTCTTTTTGAAGGAAAATCTTATAGATATTTTTTTCCTTGTATTGGAGATGTCAGTCTGTCCATTGGAAACCGGTGTTAGAGAAAGGTACCAGCAGCAGGGCCCTAGAAAAGTTCTCCAGCCAGGCAACAGATAGGAGGAAGAAAGAATCAATTTGACAAACTCACTTACAAGTGGTCAGAAGGGGGCTTTACTGAAAAGCAGAGTTGCATGATACAGTAGTCTCTATGTGTGCCACAGTAGGGCTGGACACCACCTGAGAATATTTAATGATGCTAGAATAAGGATGATGCTAGATATCAGCAAAAATTAGTCACCATCAATTTTGCAAATCAGGAAAATAACATATATTCCAGAAACGTAATCTTTAAAATGTTTAGTATAGAAAATATTTTAATACCAGTAGTAAAGTGTTTGAACTATGTGGAAATACAACCTAGGAAAACTACTTTATCTCCCATAATATCTCATAAGTTAATATTCTAAAGCCATGTCTTTGATAGCTAATTCCACAGTTCCTGCCCCCTTCACTGACAGGTTATTAAGAAGATTGCTATTTTCCCTAGTACTTCCTCATATTTATAGGTCTTATTTGTGGTTCCAGGCTTCTTGCCTATTCCATTTGCTGTTTCTTACAGGGTTTTAAAGGAGTGTAGCTTTAACCTCTTCCATGTAAGCTACTCTAAAGTCTTAACATGCCTGTCTAATCATTAGTGCCACTTTGAATTTTACATTTGTGATGGATTCTTTGCATCATAACTCATTATAAGCATAATTGGTATGAAATAGTAGAAAGGAAAACAAAATAATTAATTTAGAATATTATGAAATATTAAAAGCTGTTTTTGGCCAAGGATGTAGCAGAACAAATAGACTGCATTTGAAAAACATCATTGGCTATCATTTGTGAAAAGCAGAGAACATTAAAGAGCATTTGCTTAAAAGTATAGCCCTCTGTTTAGTTAACCACAGAGCAAATAGCTCTCTCTGTCCCAACACTTAATGCATAAGCAGGGGTTGTAGGGACCTACCACCTGCCTTATCCACTTCTTCATTTTGTTCTCAAATCCACAGATGAAAGAGAAGAAAACAATTAAGTTTTTTTTTTGGAGGGAGGAATAGTTTGCTACATACTAACTTACTTGTTATATATGATAGAATTATACTAAATAATTGCTAGGTGAAAAGGAAAGCTAACAAACTTTTTTAAAAAGATTATTTCTGTTTTTATCTCTCTCTTACAATACAATATTGCAGTTTCTCCTCCCTTTTCATATGGGAAGGTTTACATAAATAAGAGTATGAATTCAGAGCTCTTGATTTTAAAGCATTCCACTGAGACAGAGGACTTTCCTAGATCGTTCCTAAGTCTAAAGCTTCATCTCATGATAGTTAGATAAAGCAACTGAATCGAACGATCCTTTGCATTAAAATCTCACTGGGTTCTCACTGGCTGATGTTTGAGGAGTGAAGAGCTCCTTATGAAAAGGGGCAGGCTCAGCTTAGCTCTGTGAAGCACTGCAGGAGAGTGGGACCACAGGCAGATTTTTATCTCAGCATTCTGCAGTGTCCAGTTGAAAGTAGGTCTTAAGAACACAGTGTGCAAATAGGACCCAGGTGTTCACTAAAACTAGAAACTGGATTCTTCATCATGCTGATCCACATGCTGAAAGGTGAGGAACCATGGACCTAGGTGGTGGTCTCCTAGCTAATACCTTTTAAATATATTCAGAAAGGGTAGACAGGTTTGGGAAGCACTGGAGACAAATCCCATGAACCTTAAATTAGTAATCAAACACTGAATAATCCAAGATTAGCTGAAGTTGCGAAATGAGTAACAATAACAATGCGAGCAATGGAGTCTGAGAAAAGCAGCCCTCTGTGCACGCTGAGGCTTTCTTAGATTGGGTGCTAATGCAGAAAACAAAGAAGGCTCCCTACATTTTTCCAAGAAAAAATGTCTTCCGATTGATAGTGTTGAGGCTAAGAAGCAACTTAGAAATAGAAAGCTGGCTTTACACAAGACAAAGTCATTATAGAAAGTACTTCAGTGTATTAGAAAATACACAGTTTTGGAGATGTTAAGAGTTTACCTCAATGATTTAACAAGGCTGCTAAATCATGGACGGAGCATTCAGTAACCTAGGAGATGTGATCACAATGCTACTATATTGTAATTGAGGAATAAAAAGGAAACTGTGGCAAAAGGATTAAAGTCCCAGAGATAGAATTACAATTACAGTTTTCACAGCAAAGTAGAACAGCTCTCGTAAGATTAGTATACTAAATTTTAATAGTCTGCAATACTAATCATTTTATATGTTATAGAATATGTTAGGAGATGCTTTGTATACTTTACATGGGGAAATAGGGCTTTCTTTAGAACAAATAAGATCAAAATAAATCTTCTTGAATAGCTTTTTTTTTGCTTACTATGTTGGAAGACTACCAGTGTTACTCATTATATTTTGGGTTTATATGATGTTGGCAATTTTCTTCAGAAATCACTAGGGAAACATTGAAAAGTACACCAAGGTAGCTATCACTCAGACATTATCAATACTAAGGTTAAAACACCAGTAAATTCAGTCAATAGGAAAAGTTCAAGTGTTAAAAATATTATTACGTAGCTCATTTAAAAAGTTATAACATTAAAGATTAAATAAAATTAAAGTGTTTCAAATAATCTGTCAAGCAAACTATATTTTTCCTCTAAGCCACTGAGTGAAATTTAATTACCTACATTTGTCTATCATGTCTACAAGATTTGATCTGCCTAGAACACACTTTAAATGAATTCTGTGGCACCGAGTACATGTGCTGTCTACAGTCTGCCACCAGCTGCGCTTTTGCTGTCAGTTTGAGAAGTGTGGAATCAGACCTTCAAGCTGGACTAGGCGAACATCCTCTCCATGGTCATTCACAAGCTTCTGTCCATCAACTTAATTCTCCAAGTGTCAATCTCCACTTGAACAAAATTATAAAAGACATAAACTTATGAGAGAAAGATTAATAGCATTGCATAATCAAGGATCAAAATTGTTAGTATTGACTTGTAATAATCATTAAGGTTGAAATTCCATAGAAATTAAGTAGTCCCACAACCAATTACATACAATCTTGGTGGAAGTGCCTTGGTCTGACAACTGCTCAAAGTTGTTACTTTGAAGGCAAATTCAATATGATCACAGTACAAGCCAAGTCTGCTGTGAACCACTTTAATACAGTCTCGGACTCTGTGTCAAAAGCACTTTGCCAAGATCAAGAGAGAGATCGTCTCCCACTCGCATCTCCTAGGCAGCTCAATCTGCATTAACGTGTCAGTTCTAGTTACTAAACGTCTTATGGAAAGGAGAAACAAGAGACAGAGAAAGAATTGTGGCATGCAAGCAGCCTAGAAACTACATGGCAGTAGTCAGCAGAAGGACAGAGGGTATTTTAGGGCAAGTGGCAGATGGCTTGCTTGTGTCAGAGAACAAGTGTTGTGGCAGGAAAACTGTAAAGAGTCAGTGAGTAGGTTCTGGGAGAACAGAGGCTGGAGTGCAAGATTGTTAGATGCAGAATATGCTGTATTTTCCCAGATACTCATTCACGGGGAAGGTATGAATGTATATATAAAACTTGAAATCGCCTTTTTAAATGCTGAGGAGCAGCTTGGCATCATGGTTTGGGAGGAGTCAAAGATCTCATAAAGTAAGTGTCCATAAGGTCAGTAGATGGTGTTAGAAAGGAGATGAGAGAGCATGAGACTCAAAGGAGAATGGGTACCTGCTTGAGAAAGAAGAAACAGACTAGGAAAAGTAGCAGGTTAGAAAAGTTCAGCACACATTTCTGGCCCAGCTGGTTGCAATGTGGACACATGGAGAGAAGTGGTTAGGGGTTGAAGACATCTATCCCATGTCAGTATCAAAGCATTTGCCTTCATGATGAGCATAGCTACTCAGAAAACATGCCTTAGGTATGAAAAAATACTATCTGACTAAAGTGTCAGATATGGGGAAATCCTGTCAAAGGAGATAAAAATGAATAAATGATAGATAGATACATAGATAGATACATAGATATATAGATAGATAGGAAAAAAGTACAGAAAAGAAAGCACATACAGCATGTATCTCCATTCACAACTTTAGAAAAAACTTAACACTACATCAGTTTTTAACAGAGGGATGAACTAAGAGTTCTTGGAACCACAAAAAGGATGATTGTATCAAGAGCTTCAGGGGAGGAGAAGCCATTGTCTTCAGGGACTGACAGGGTTTACCCTGCTTCAGTAGGTAACCTCATACCATGTATAGGAGAGTGGTTCTGGTTAAACATAGTGAATCAAAGAAGAAACAGAAATGGGGTAGGCAGTTGGGGACAGTAAGATGATGAGTCATCAGGATGAGCAAAGGACAATAGAGTGTAGAAGCATTAGTAGGCCCAGGTATGTATTACGTTCCTCTAAGAAACTACCATGCAACAAATTACTTTTTAAATAAAGTACATTATAAGACAAAAGAAAGAGTTATCAGGGAAAGAGTCTCTCCTGCAGTGTAACCTTTGAACAGAAATCAAGGAAGTTCATTCAGAGAAAGAAAAGGCACAAGGAAGGACGCTCTCAGGCCATCTCACATGAACACTTAAAGGACAGGGAGAGGCAAATAGAGATGAGGATGGAAGCAGGTGTGAGGAGGGCACAGAACATACTGAGAGTCAGGTTGAGGAGGGCTCCAGGACAGGCTTGGAAGCAGGTGTTAGGAGAGGTCCAGGACAGGCTTGGAAGCAGGTGTGAGGATGGGACAGGACAGGCTGGGAAGCAGGTGTGAGGAGGGCACAGGGCAGGCTGGGAAGCAGGTGTGAGGATGGGACAGGACAGGCTGGGAAGCAGGTGTGAGGATGGGACAGGACAGGCTGGGAAGCAGGTATGAGGATGGGACAGGACAGGCTGGGAAGCAGGTGTGAGGAGGGCACAGGACAGGCTGGGAAGCAGGTGTGCGGAGAGGTCTGGGACAGTCTGTTATACCTTCCCTAAATTTTGAGAACTCTGCCAAAATTTGCCATAGGTCTTTAACATTTTCTTTTGGATCCTCGCAATGTTCTTCTGATATAAATTTAGATTCATGGGCTACTTTCAGCTTCAGCTCTCACACCTCATTCATAATAGATTTCATCCAATCTCACCTCATTCCTCCAATAATTCCCTGTGTGGGTGATAGTAACAACAGTCCACTCCAATAGTTCCTTATAAGAAACACTTCTGTCTCACAGAGTACACAAGCATTTTCTATACCTCTTCAAAGAAATACCCATGTCTGCTAGTGTGACTTCTATAAAGTCACACATAAAAAGATGCCTAACAAACACAGATGATTAAAGATTCTCTGAGCTGTGAAAGGAAACCCACAAGGCATTATTGGGAAGTTCTGTCTAACATCTATGCATAGCATCAAACTCTAATTGTCTCAATGGTTGGATCTCTGCAGCATTCAGCAATGTTCAAGGACGACATTGTCAATTTTCTTCTTGACTAGTTGCAATCACCGACAATCCTCTTAGCCTCTCCTTGGTTTTCAGGGTGTGGGGGAGAGAAACTGTGATGATGTAACACTTCAAAACCTGGGACAGCCCAAGTGCTTCAAGGTGAAATGAGTTTCTATCACCCCTCTCTTGCTCAGGTAGATTTTACATCAAGTTTTCTTTCTGAGATGCAATAATGTAACTTTTGACAGCTTTTATTAGCTTCTTACCTCTTTTCATGTTCATTGTTCCTGAATAAATTCTAATCTCTTTTTAAAAATTAGGCAGCTTTGGTAATTAATTGATAGTGTGGACGGTAGCTCTGGAAAGAGTTATTTAAGGATTGCAATAGATCTTGGGGAAAACTCAGCTGTAATTCAGTTGCTGGGCAGAGGAGAAAGACCTGTGGTTCCTTTAGGCAAACTAGTAACAGCACACATGCATAGGCTGCATGTGGTTCGTGGCGTTCATCCTGACACTGCGTCAGAGTGTCTATGGATCAGCACAGCTCTTTGTATCCTTCCTGTTTGCAGACTTCTCCACAGAAGCGACTGCTTCCCTCTTTGGGTCCTGTGACACTCATGGAAGACCAAAGTTGATTCAACATCAAAAGTTGATTCCATATGAATAACCAAAATGTAGAGACTTGACATATTGAAAAAAAATGTTATTCAGTGTCCTTCCAATCTGAATCTCTTGGATGTCTGCCTCTTTAGAGAGGAATAAGGGCTCTAATGATTGACGGATTTTCTAAGAACTGAGACTGACAGTAGCCTTGCCTCTGTCAAAGCTACTTTTTTTTTTTTAAATCTTCTCTTTCATACCAAATAATCTGGGAAAGCAATTGAGATATACAGTCAGATAACCCTTGTTCTCAGTGGCAAAACAGCCTCAGGAACAAAAAGAGAAACATTGTGCTTGGTAAGAAACTCAGTGAGCATGAGCGAGCTGCCGAGCTGCGCCCTCTCCATGTGGATGGCTGGAGTGGAGGGTCTGACGAGCGCTGTCTAATGTCTTTCCAGATTTCCAACCTTTACATCTACGACACGGTGCTTCTGCTCGCAAACGCTTTCCACAAGAAGCTGGAGGACCGCAAGTGGCACAGCATGGCGAGCTTGTCCTGTATCAGAAAAAGCTCAAAGCCCTGGCAGGGAGGGCGGTCCATGCTGGAAACCATCAAGAAGGTAATTATCCGTGTGCAGCACGGCACTGCTCTGCACTGTCAGGCAAAGATGGCCGAGTTGTGTGCGACCAGGTGTCTTTCACAAGTTTGTTTCCTTTCTAACTGATGCAAACTCAGATGCGGTGTTTATAAAAGACAAAGACATATAGAAAAATGAGGTCTTATTTATAAGATCAATTATGCAAAAAAAAGAACTGCAGGGTGTGAAATTTAAATTGCCATGGTGTGCCTTTAGTGTAAAAAAAAACAAAAACAAGGTTTTTTTGTTTGTTTAGTTTTTAATATCACAAGGCACAAAACATTGTTTCTTTGTCCTTTGATTTATCGACCACACCATCAGCTGAAAACTCTCACAATAGGTTCCATGGTTTCTCATTGAGTAACACAAGATAAGCCACTGGATGTGAGGATATTTATCTTTTAAAAAAAGACATGATTCATAAACAGTTAAGACGTTGCTGCACTCTCAACTATTCTAGGTACCAATTGTATCCTTCTTCTTCAGTGTCACTGTGTGACCCGCTGGGGTGGGAAACCTGCTCCAGCCCCAGAAGGCAGTTTAGGCCATTCATCTTTCCTCGTGGTATACGAACACTGCAGTTGATTAGCCTCTTTGTCATGTCGTCCTTGCTGACATTCTCCGTTTGTCTCGGGCAGCTTCTTTGATTTAAAGCAAAATGATTAATAAAACAAACAAATTTCTCTGGTACCCTTTACACAAGGAGACAGAGCCATGCGGAGGTTTGGGTTGTTTACCTTACCCTTCCTTTCCCTTTCCTCATATGTTCGCCTTTATTTCCTGAAACATAAAGGAGAGGTGGCTCGCCGCTTGAAATATGTGCACATTTAGAGAAGGCAGAAAAATGTTTAAAGAAAATGTTTAACTTTGGGAGTAAAGTGGATGCACAAAGAACAGGAAGTGAAGGGATGAGCTTCTTCAGAGGGAGAAGAGCCTGATACCATTTCCGCTTTACCATTTCCTCTCACTTGGCTGCGAATTCAGGTGTCTACCAAGTTCTAAAGAATTAGATGTGTCGAACACACTGGCAGAGGAACAGGGTTTTTGTTGTTGTTGTAAGTGAATAAAGCAAATAGAAATTAAGGTGTTTCCAAAATCTCCTGACTCTATCTCTGTAGAGAGCTGGCAAGTGTGACTCTAAGGGATGTTGTTGAACAAGAGTCTGATCTGCCAATTTATTAATTCATGATTTGAAGAGGACACAGGAATCTACATCTATCTTTTCTCCTTCAACTTTCTCACAAAGAGGGAACTGTGGCCTAGGGGGCTGCTTAGGAGATGCCTCTTTAGGGGGACTAGCAGTATGAAGGACAGAGAAACTGTAACATGTGGGTGTTTCACTTTTAGCAGTTAGAGATGTAAAGAGATACTGTTGTATTTTTATAATTGAAGCAATTATTCAACACAGTAATTATAAAGTATTATCCTGAAGGGCTATTTGCATTTTAACCTGCAAGCATCTACCTCATTTTCAAAGGGATGTATGAATTTCATGTCCAGGAAACTACCTTTAACCAATAATGATGGTTTGATGTCACATTACATTTTTGTCTTGCAGTTTAAATTGACCTTAAAAGGATGGAATTAATTTTCCTCAATTATATCTTTTCATTTTCCTCTGAAGTGAAGTGTTTTGAGTCATCCTGTTCAAATGTTGGGAATGATGACACTGCACACATCAAAATATTGTGAGAGTGTTGAGTTCATATACCAACTCAGGAAAGCAGAGTGGCTGTGGGCAGGCCACCATACTTAACCAAAGCCCCTGGAGTAGGTAACCCTGTTTAGTGGCTCAGAACTGAGGCTGAAGTGATTAACAATGGAGCTAGAGACATTCTCCATTAGCATTAAATATGCAGGTATAATATTGGCTTTTTTAGCAGCCAGATGTGGAGCCCAATGGGAAAGAACAAAGCCTAGTAAGAGAATAGCTGTGAGCATCACAAATGAGTTCTGAAATATTATTATAATGTTAATATTGCAGTGATACTATTTGGAACTATAGTCATGTGATCACAGCGCATCTATGTTAAGGGCATGCTAAATACACCTTACACAGGTGTACAAGATTGGCTCATTTTATATAAGCCATACAGAGTACAGATAAAAACAAAAATGATCTTCTGACCCTGAATTAGTTATGTTCCCAATACTAGGCTAAAACAAAAGCTTTGGAAGATAATGCAATTGACAACACAAGGATAAGTATCCAATAAAATGGCAGGATGTCATTCTCACTGACTCCTGTTGTAGCTCTGAAATCTAGTATTGGAAATGGTAATATATTACAAATAAAAGCAATGTTTGCTAACAGGAAGTAAAGGAAAACTATAGATGAAAATTTCTGTCCCTCATGGTCCCGCAGCCATTCAGTCACAGAGAAACACACAGAGGCTTCTATTAATTATAAAATTGTCTGGTGTACTAGCTCAGACTTCTTATTAACTAGCTCTTACAATTTAAATTAACCCATAATTCTTATCTATGTTTAGCCATGTGACTTGGTACCTTTTCTCAATGCAACATTTTTATCTTGATTCCTTTGTATCTGGGTGATTACTGCAGACTGAGCCTTTCCTCTTCCCATAATTCTCCTAGTCTGGTCACCCTGCCTGTACTTCCTGCCTGGCTACTGGCCAATTAACACTTTATTAAATTAATATGAGTGACAAATCTTTATAGGGTACAAGAGCATTATCCCACAGCAGAAGAACTTCTTTTCTTTCCCACAAGCTAGGAATGCAGAGTATCAGACCCCATATTTGTATATGATCTTTAAAAGTATTATAAGTTTAAATACTGAACTTTCTACAATATAACATCTATATTATCCTCTATTTACAATCATCCTAAAAGATTTAGATTCTCTTGCATTGTTCCATTGTACTTGAGCCTAATTATATTTACAATGTTCTGTATATGTATGTAAGTATATGTGTGTATATGCATAAATATATATTATATGTGTGTGTTAATATGTATATCTATGTATGTGTGTATATTGTGCATATATGTGTGTATCTGTGTTTGTATTGTATATAAGTATATGTGTATGAGTTGCATATATATGTGAGCATATATGTTGTATATATGGATATATATTGTTTGCACATGTATACATCTTTAAATATTTTCCATGTAAGTGTACTGAATATATATGTGTCTGTATATATGTGTGCTCTATATGTATATGTGCTCTATGTGTGTACATAGACACATGCTATCATGAATTGAATAAGCATTCCATATAAGGAAGTTTTTGATATTTAATTTTGTTTTGACTAATATGATAATTTTGAAAACTTCTTATGTGCTTTTCAAGTACACGTAGATATTACGTGCAAATATTAGTGTTAGCACATTGTCTTCTTAAAGTACCTTAAAACTTTCCTAGCCTAACTACATTCACTTCAGCTTCCAAATGTTTAATTTATATGATACACAGTTTCTTACAAAAAAATCTTTACAAGAATTAAGTATATCAAGATTATTACTTGCAAAGATAATTTTTTTAAATTTGTAGAACAGAGGATCCTTTTCTGATTTTTTTTCCCACATTTAATTTTTATTATTGCGTTATACATAGTACCATTCAAAATTTCCACCTCCTCCGCTTCTCCCATTTCCCTCCCGCTTCCCCACTTCCCCTCCCCTTTTCCCCTCCAGTCCTAAGAGAGGGCAGGTTACCCTGCCCTGTGGGAAGCCCAAGGCCCTCTCGCCTCCATCCAGGCCTAGGAAGGTATGGATCCAAAATGATTAGGATCCCAAAAAGCCAGTACATGCAGTAGAATCAAATCCCAGTGCCATTATCATTGGCTTCTCAGTCAGTGCCCATTGTCAGTCATATTCAGAGAGTCTGTTTCGATCACATGCTTGTTCAGTCCCAGTCCAGCTGGCCTTGGTGAGCTCCCACTAGATCGGGCACACCATCTCAATGGGTGGACGAATCCCTTGCGGTTCTGACTTCTGTGTTCATCTTCTCCCTCCTTCTGTTCTTCAACTGGGCCTAGGGAGCTCAGTCCAGTGTTCCAACGTGGGTCTCTGTCTCTATCTCCATCCGTCGCCGGATGAAGATTCTTCTGCTCTCCGACTGGACCTTGGGAGCTCAATCCATTGCTCTGGTGTGAATGTGGGTCTCTGTCTCTATCTCCATCCATCGGACAAATTTCTATGGATGTGATCAAGATATTCATCAGTGTGACTATGGGACAATGATAGTTCCAGCACCCTCTCCTCTGCTGCCCAAGGACCTAGCTGGGGACATCCCTGTGGACACCTGGGATCTCCTCTAGAGCCAAGTATCTTGCCACTCCTAAAATGACTCCAATAATGTAGATAATCTTATTCCCTTCTCCAACACCCACCTTTCCTCCATCTCCACCCTCCCACTCCCCCAATCTCTCCCCAGTCCTTCCTTTCTCCCTTCTCCTTCCCCCTCACCCCTCCCCCCGCCCCCCAATCCTCACCTCTATCCCCA
>PVIU01031513.1:0-14705 GCA_004026605.1 Ondatra zibethicus
AAGAAACACAAGAAGAATAAATAAATAGCTCATCATCATGAACACTTGGGGAGATGAAATTTTAAACCAAAATACCATCTCTTTGTTACTAGAGTGGCTGTTTAAAAGATTAAAAAGGACAGCATATTTGAAGCAGACAAAAGGGAAACCAGTACTGATGGGTGTACCATCTGTGATTTACAACAGCCACTGTGGAGAAACAGCATGGAAGCTTTTCCAGCACCATGCTGTTTGGTTTTCATAATTTTGCTATGCATTTCTTCTACAATTTTGTTGAATATATTTTCTGTGCCTCTTCTCCTTTTTCTATCCCTATTATTTTTAGGTTTGGTCTTTTCATTGTGTCCCAGATTTTCTGGATATTTTGTGTTAAGAATTTGTTAGATTTAACATTTTCTTTGACCGATGAATCTATTTCCTCTATCGACTCTTCAATGCCTGAGAATCTTTTCCATCTCCTGTATTCTGTTGTTTATGTTTGCAACTGTATTTCCTCATCATTTCTCTGGATTTTCCATTTCCAGAGTTCCCTCGGTTTGTGTTCTCTTTATAGCCTCTATTTCAATTTTTAAGTCCATTTACTTCATCTGTTTGATTGCTTTTTCTTAGTTTTCTTTAAGAGATTTGTTGATCTCTTCCAGTTTTGTGTTTGTCTTTTCTTCCATTTCTTTAAGGGAATTTTTCATTTCCTCTTTAAGAGCTTTAATCGTCTTCATAAACTTATTTTTAATGATGTTTTCTTCTGCTTCATCTATGTTGGGATGTTGAGGTGCTCAGGTCTTGTTGCTGTAGAACCACTAGTTTCGGATGGTGCTCTATTTCTCTTTGTGTTGTTGAGTATACTCTTACCTTGCTGTCTACTTGTCTCTTCCTCCACTTGGTTCAGGTGGAGCCTGTGCTTCCGGGATTCCTCTTCCTTCAACTGATGCGGTTGGGGCCTTGGGCTCCCTTGAATGCTCCTTCAGGTACAGGCAAGGTTGAGCATTTTAGTGATGGCTCCTCCAGGTGTACATGGGCCCAAGGCTCCGGCGGTCACTCCTCCAGGTGCAGGCGGGGCCTCGGTTCCAGTGGTTGCTCCTCTCGGTGCAGGCAGAACTGAGGCTGAGGTTCTGGTGGTTGGATAGTTTCTGGAGACCACTGTTGTCACCATGGCTGCTGCCTGGTACTGACACTGTCTCCCAGTGTGGTGTGGTCTGTGCCTGCTGCCTGGCATTGACACTATCAAACCTTTACGCTGTATTGCCTCATGTCTCTCCTCAGAAGAGTTCTTGCTTGTATTGTTTCATAAACATTAGCATTCTTGTTACTTCTGCTCCAGATCTCTACTTGATGGACTCTGGATTCCTCATATTTGCTTTTATGGGGCCACCCTATGGGATCTACTGTTCCCAGGGGCTGGGTCAGTGGTTTTGGCAACAATTCCTTTGTATTAACAGGAAGTAGAGAAAGATTTCAGAAATGACCAAGTAAAAGGAACAGGTGTAAAGAGCAGATGGTTGGGTCAGTGAAGCAGATGGCAGATGACAGCTACTATGTTCATATGTGGGGTTTGTCGTGGTTTCATATTTGATGAATTCTTTGCCCTATCCTTGCCCAACAATGGAGTGCAGGAACGGGCTTTGGTCTTGGGATATGTTTGGACTATTAATGTAAAGGTTTAGATAAAACTGCAGTTCCCCAGGGGCGGCAACTGGGTCCCATGAGGATCCCTGGTGGGTAAGAGACAGAGATGGATAGGCATGCCATGCAGAGTGAGTTTGGTTATAGTTTGTTCAGTAAAAGGGAAGGGAGAGAGAGAGGGAGAGAGAGAGAGAGAGAGAGAGAGAGAGAGAGAGAGAAAGAGAGAGAGAGACAGACAGAGAGAAACAGAGAAAGAGGGGTAGAAGAGGAGAAGAGGCCTCAGCCACCTCTTCCAAAGAGAGAAAGAGCAGAGAGAGTGAAGGCTGGAAGAGGTAGGAAGATCTGCTTGCCTTGGTGGAAGGGGGGAAGTGGGAGAGGGCAGGGCTTGTCTCTTAAAGGGACAGGACAGACCATTACATTCCCATCTCTTTAGAGACAAACCCCCACCCACTCCCCCTTCCTCTGAGGCAAGTGGATCTTCCTACACTCTGTCCTGTCCCTCTTCAGAAGAGGTGGCTGCAGTTCCCCCTCTTTCCTTCTCTCTCTCTTCTTCTTCTCTCTCTCTCTCTCTCTCTCTCCCTTCCCTTTCCTCCCATAACCCACTGAATAAACTATACCCAAACCTCTTTCTGCATGGCATGTCTATTTGTCTCTGTCTCTCACCTGCCACAGCTCTTCCTGGGACTGGCTACCTTGCCTACCTGCCTAGGTCTATCACCCACTGCCTACCATCTGCCTGGGACCCACAGAGGTCACTGATGGTGGGACCCAGCTACCCATCATGGCCCACCACTGCCACCCCTTGGGGAACTGTGCTGTTTTATCTAAACCGTTACAATTAATATATAAAAAGTGTTAGTGTTCCTCATGTTTTTTATTCTTTGAAAATCAGAGTGAAAATCCAAATGTGTACATGAAATTGTGTTTTCAAACTCAAATCTGTATAAGATGAATAAACACAGTACACTCTGAAAGAAGTGCCGTCACATGACAAACCCTATAATCATATTTTATGTTTAGATTTCTTTCATGTAACTTTGGAATATTCATATATTTACATTTTTGGAAATGTGATCTAATCTAATATGGATGAAAGACAATTTTAATTTGGCAGAATTTAAAATTCAAGTGGGTATGGAAGATAAACCCTGTCCGACTTACATTCCACCTGGTTGTCTTTCTTCCTCATTTCCCATTCACAGTGACTTCATAATTTTGAACTTCTCAGATAACATACATTACCTCTGATTTGGAGAATATTAAGTTATATTTCATCTGATAAGCAGTGAGACTGTATCTGACAGCTATTCTGATTTGATTATCTGGTCTTGACTTGAATGACGACAAAAAAAATTCAAAGATCTGTTTCCAGTTAAATAGATTCAATAAGCTTGAAAATTCTTAAAAACGACTGTAGTATAAATTAGTAATTGCTGTAACTCTTTTCTGACTCCTTAAAGATCAAGGTAATTAAAACATAACAAGAGCTCATGTAGGTCATTTCGACTGTATTCGCCATAAGTCCATGAATGACATGACTTGGGTGTGTCTTGATTGTTCTTAAAATGGTCGCTACCATTTAATCTCACGGGGCTGTCACTGTGTACTACACTAGCTCTCTTTATGGGCATAGGTTCAAAGTTCATCTTCAAGCCAACAGAACTCGCCAAATTCTGCGTCAACGACAAAAGACACCCGGTGCTTTGCTTTTGTTTACTGGTAAGTGAATTTCTAATGATCTGCAGGAAATCTTGAAGTGACTTAATGAAGACTGAACAGGGAATAAAAATACAAATGGCTGTATATGTCAAATTGTGTATTTCCAAAGATAATTGAAGTAGCAAAACATGGGCAGCCTTCACAGTAAGCTCTCAGAAGTTTGATTGACACATATTACTTTCAAAATATCCCTGGGCAATTTTACTCAGGGCTAACATCATAAATCACCCAGGAGAATAGCTATGAGCCTGTATTACCAGGAATAGAAGAAACAATAGCATTAGCAGAAAGCATGCTAGTGACTGATTAGAGAATCATGGATTTCCTCTGTTACCAAAAATACTTTTTGATAAAATTCTGAGATACAGAATCAGTAACTGGGGATAAAGCTTTAGGCAAAATGACTAGTCCATGTCTATTCATGGTATTTATCCCAACCACATAGTCTATGCCAATTCATCCCTTGCCTGGAACACTGTATTTTAACCTTCCAACTTGTCTCTTTCCGTTATAACCCTGTAATTCTCTGTTGTCACAGAAGCTAAATTATCTTTATGGAACATAAATCAAATCATGTCACCTTTTTGCTTAAAAACCTTCATCATGTCCCACTGCAATAAAATCTAATTTCTTTAAGGGGATGTAGAGGCTTTCTGTACCCAGTCCCTACACATCTTTTTGACTTCACAGCCCACCACTGTCTTTATCATTCATTGTTCCCAGCTCTTAAGGTCTTCTTTCTGTTCTTCAAATACAAACCGCTCATACACTATCACGCCGGCCATTTCTTCTCTTATTATGTCCTTGGGGGCTGCTCCTTGGCATTCAGTTTCATCTCAGATGCTATTTCCTTTGAGAGTTCCGTGTCTTAAGTGACCACCTAGCTAGAGTCCATTCAAACAGTCTCGGTTTAACTTTTCAAAGTACTGCTCCCAAAAGAATGTTGACTTATTTTCTTGCTTAGTTATTAATTATCTCCACTAAGCAGAGTACAGCCCCATGAAGATAAAGTGTTTTGCTCCCTGGACAGTTCCTGGCCACAACTGTGCTAAAAGACATGTGGTATTGAATCAAAATACTTTGGGGGAAGAAATATAATTTTAAAAAATGTATGTATGTGGGTATGATCTAGTTAATTTATCTCTCTGTGTGTCTAATTGTCTACATGTATATTATGTGAATGGTGTACTCTCAGAAGCCAGAGGAAAAGGATCAGGAAACTTGGAGCTAGAATTACAGGTGGTTGTGAGCTCCATGACATAGGTGTTGGGAACCAAATCCTTTGCAAAGTCGGAAAGTGTCTTACTACTAAGCCGTCTCTGCAGTCCCTAAATATACTTAGAGAGAAAAGAAAACTCACCATGTAGCTTTTCTTTGTCACAAGTGTCACTTAAAAGAAAAAAGACATGTCTCATGTCTTATTCAGCATTTCTTTTAAGCAAACAGTAAACCAATCATGGCACAATGGAAGATCATCGTCACCTGTTGTCACTTTTCTGCGACCATTTGAACATCCTTACCAGGGCACATTTAAAGACAACATAGTACAAAATACCTAATGATAAAATTGCTCATTTTCAGTGAATAGCTTGGAAAAAAAATAACTTTAGAGCATCCTACACTTGAAGAAGGAGAACCGGAATTTCAAGCTACTTGTTAATGGTGGCCGATCACAGCTTTAGACTGCTCATCTCAAAGATGCGGCTTGTGGTGGTTTGAATAGGAGTGGTCCCCATCAGCTCATGTTTTTAAATGTTTGGCTCACAGGGAGTAGCACTGTTGGGAGATGTAGCCTTGGAGTAGATATGGCCTTGTAAGAGGAAGCATGTCACCTTGGGGGTAGACTTTGAGGTCTTATATCCTCAAGCTAGGCCTTGTGTGGCAGTCTCTGCTTGCTGTCTGCGCATCCAGATGTAGAAAGTTCAGCTCCTTTTCCAGCTCCATGTCTACCTGTGTGCCACCATGACAGTGATGACTCAACCTCTGAAATTGTAAACCAGTCCCAATGAAATGTTTTCCTTTATGAGGGTTGCCGCGTTCATGGTGTCTCTTCACAGCAACAGAACACTGACTAAGACGTGGCTTTAATGTTAAATTTCTCGAATGGTTGGTTCTTCAGAGGACCATTGTGATAAGGGTGTCCCTAACACATAATAGACACTTCAAAAGTGTTTTTTCTTGAAAATATATGCAAAACTTGATTAATCGTTTCTTGCTGAGAAGTGGAATTTTGGAGAAGGTAAGAGTCAAATGTATTTCAAACCCTTTGGGATGTCAAATTGTGTTAGCTGTCATTGTGCCACTTCATTCTCCATGTGGAACACGTTTCTAATACTCTGTATCTCTCTCATCTAAAGAATATGTAGCCAAGAATAGCACTATGCTGGATGAGAACTACCAGTCAAGGGTATGAGTGGGCACTGGAATTAACTCCCATTCCTACTTTGGCAAAGAGGATGCATTGCCCTGGTTTATAAAAATGCATCCTGAAGTCAGTATTTACCCCTGTCTTGGGACATTATTTCGCAAAATACCTTACATATGCAGAGACTGTAGCTGAATGACACATGAAAATGGGATAACCTGTTTATATTTTTAGACACCATTGCCTTTCATTTGATTAATCTCTTTGGAGTGTCTCTTAAGCCTGACAGTTTTATCTCAGCTGGCTCAGGAGCTACTTTTAGGAAGTGAGGTGCTCGCATGCAGGGAGGAGGGCGGGTCTCACCTATGACATGTGGTTTTGTTGTGGTTGCTGCTGCTGCTGCTGTTGCTGCTGCTGAATGAGCAATTGCTGCTGCTGCCGGCGCCGAGCTGTCCGCAGCTTTTCAAAACGAGCCTCCATCTCCTCCAGGACTTTTGGGGTGTATCTGACCACCAGCTTCACACTGTCCTTCGCAGCCTTGAGTAGTTCCACAGCTTTCTCGTGGTGCTCCCCTTCCACACTCTAAAAAGACAAGGGGAGAACTCATTTACTTCCTCTGAGGACTAATCTGAAATAACTATCCTAGTAAAAAGCCAAACTTGGAGGCAGGCATAGGTCTTTGCTGTAAATTCCAGTACTCACAAGGCTGAGATAGGAGGGTTTCGGTGAGTTCAAAGTATGAGTCTGGACTGCATTGTAAGCTTCAGGTCAGCCTGGCTTACAATGTGAAAACCGTAGTTCAAAAATCAAACTCCAGGGCCTGGTGTTGTATCTCAGTTGGTAGGCTGCATGCAGTTGGTAGGCTGCATGCCTAGAATGCACAATGTTGGGGGGACATGCTACTCCCAAAGCAGAAACATCAGAAGCTCAAGTCACCCTTGACTATATAGTGAGTTCAAGAAAAACCTAGAGTCCAGGATATCATATCTCAAACAAAACATAATAATAATAATAATAATGAAAACAAAAGTTTTCTCCTACAACAAAATCCTATAAAACCACTGACAAAACATCTGAAGTCTGCAACTTCCAGAGCACATGGCAACCAAGACAACAGCATCACCATTATTTTCTATGTCTGTAACTGAACTTCAGGTTGGTTAGATTCTATTAAGATGCAGTGTGAATTAGATGGTTTGAGTCAGGAGGGCTAAAGTCAGGAAAGACCTAATAATAAACCAAATATTCAAGCAGAATTTCAAAATTTCACCTGGAAGGGTAAATAAATGAGTCAAAAATTTCTTTTTTGAAAAAAGTAAGTTAAAAATTGGAATAAAGGGAAGCTTTCCTACCAGATAATAGTCCCCATTGGGCATCTACAGTGATTGAAGTACCGGAATTTAGACACAAGGCAAAGATTATTAGATAATGATGCTGAAGCAAATAAATAACACAAGTTAATTGATATTCCATTTTCATACTCTAAACGTAATGTCTTCATTGAGAAACTTAATGCTTTGAATTTCAAAAGCTTAAACTAGCCTGGGGGGCGGTCTTTCTCATCTTGCACTGAAAGAGAGGGAGGAATGGAATCTCAAAATCAGATGCCAAGAGTTTAAATTTCTGTATTTCAAGCACTGCTTGAGAAAAGCAATATAGCAGGAGAATGCTGGCAATACAACAGTGAATATATCAGGTTTTTCACAGGGGGCTCTCTTATAAGTCCATAAGCAGAGTGAATCAGTTATACATGTACTTAAATAATAAAATACAAATGTCGCATAGACCCATGGGAAGGGAAGTGATCCATCTTCCTATTAATCAAAAAAGTATAGATCCAACATCACATATTTTATTGTAAAATTAAAAACTGTAAATTTTGCTTATGGTATGTAAACAAGAATGTGGGGAAAGGACTTTGATCAGTTTAGTGAACTCTAGCACAGTTTTTCTGGAGGGTGCTCTTGTTTCTAACTGAAAAAAATAGCCTATTATTATAATAATGAGTATTGATACTAAGCATTGTATTAGATATGTACATGCAAGTATGACATCACTAAAATAAAACACAAATGATTAGAGTTTGAGATTTTGAGATTCAGAGTGGTCTTTTGAACATCATAGCATGGACAGCGATTGGGAAAACTGATTATTTCATGTGAACCAAGAGCTGCTGAGAGAAACCTGTGGAGATTCTCTAGGGTGGGAAAAAGATGTAAAAGAGAAGAAAGTTGCAGTTAGATTCGTGATGCTATAAAGGACACTGCCTGCCACCCCTCTTAGCTGATACTGAAGACATAGTTACTAGACAGACAGACAGACAGACAGACAGATAGCTAGATAATAGATAACCCTCACTTTTTCAAAATTTAAGTGCAATGGCTTTTTGTCTCATTATTTGGGAAAAATTGACGGAAACTATAGATAGAACCTGGGTGAGTCTTAAATATTATCAGAACATCTAAGAGTGATGAAGACAAGGTAACCCTTGGCAGGTTGAGATTTCTTTTCACACCACAAGCATAGTAAGAAATTGAGACACATCTATACGAGCTACAAAAAGAAAAGAAACTATTAGATTCCAATTATATCTAAAGAAACTATTAGACTTCAATTATAACTTGGGATCAACAGTTACAGATATTTTAGAGAGTACATTTAATTCAATCCCTTGCCTTTAGGAGGTTGGAGTGGGATGAAGGAAAATAAGCTTGAATTTGGCAATTTGATCACTTGTCACTGCTGACGGTGGCAACACATCTTGTTTGTCTGAGGGCCAAGCAGACAAGATGGGTCATGATGTGGCCATAGTGAGCTGGAAAAACAATTCATGTAGCTGTGCCCTTAAGCGTGCATTAAACAGAAAGAGAGGCTTTACACAGTCTTTAGGTGGAGAGGATTTTTATCTCAGGCTAAAGCCCAGGAAAATAAACACACTTGTTGATTAATTCATTCTTTGGGTAATTTATTCAATCATTGATAGTCACCAATAAAAGTTTTATTAAGCATTCATCTTAGTGGTTGTAGTCCACAAAATTTTCAAGGAAATAAAAGACAAGAGAAAATATCGACAACAGAAGCCTCTTTTCAGTTTGCTTGTAATTACTTTGTAATTTGTCCTAAGATGATTTATTACAGTGTAGACTGTTGCTTTCAAATGAAAGCTTGATTTGTTTATCCAATCCCTTCTTTATTTTTCAACATTAAAACGTAAATGGGATTTTTATTGTTTGGCTTTACAGAGGTCTTATGTACCACAGGCTCATCTAGAATGCTATCTGTAGTAGAAGGTGACTGTCAACTTTGGTACTCCTGTCTCTACTTCCAAGGGTAGGATCAAAGGTGTGTACCCCACACCAGATTTTCCTGTTTAATAACAGTGGTACACCCAGTTCTGAGGCCAGCTGGTCAACTTCCAGACTTGTTTTTGCATTTTTGTGCGATTTGCTTTCATTTAGGAGGGTAGAAGTTTCTAGGGGGAGAGGCTCATTATTCACCTTTAAACACGATGGTACTCATTCATTGTATCACCAGAGGGCCCAGGCACTAATGCAAGGGTTACCAGACACTCATGACAGGGGAGGTGGCAGAGAGAAAGCTGAATCCCAAACCCCATACACGGGTCCTGGGAACCATTGCCACCGTCTCCAACCGCTGGATCTGCCATCTCTCGGGAGAACTCACAAAGAGTAACTCCCATGCTCTTCATATCTAGAAACCTGACCTACGTTGTGACTGTAATCCTCCTTCAGGGGGTTACCAGCATCAGTAAGTCCTTTCAGTCCTCTTCACACCCTAGGAGCCGAGGCCTGGACTCTCTTCTCTATTTTTGCTGAATGAAAACACTTACATGGCTGGAAGTTTGACAATTCAGTCGTAGAATGGAAATGGAAGCAGACCCCAGAGGTGAAGTAATAGAAGCATGTTTGCACTTCATTTTCAAATACTCTGATGTTGTTTCCATCAAATGTCTTCACGTCTGTCTTAAGAATCACCCAGGACACCACGCTTGTTCCTCTGTCTGTATCTGTTGCGTGCATTGGCAGACATATGCTTGTCTCGACTTACCATGTGTTTATCCCCAGAATGCTTTTAGTTCCTCAGTAAACTTTTTAAATAGGAGCAGATAGATTGACAAGCCTCCTCTCTCCTCCTTTTCCTTTTTGAGTTAGAACAAAGAAATGGATCACCATCCTACAGAAGTCTAGTTTTGTGAGTTAAAAGAGGCCAGAACACTTACTCAGTTAGGGAATGTAGCTTAATGTTCACTGGGACTAGGTATGTCTGAAGGTTTAGCATCCTTCCTACTTTGGATTTTTATCTATTTCTTACTCTTGCTGAATGTATCCCTTGTTTCTTATTAATTATTTAAAATATTTTTAAAACTTAGATACATGATAAAGTTTATTTTTAAAACAAAACTCTCTATAAAAAGCACTTTTAATTTATTTGTTGTTTTCTTTTTAAAATAGTTGCCTGAAATTTGACTAATGCTGGAAACTTTTGACAAGAGCTTTCTCCACAGGTAGGGACTGTGTATCTTACATGCATTGAGGAGAGCTGGAAAGGCTTCCAATCTTGAAATGAAATACCTCCTCCTTTTAAAAACCAGAATCATATACTTTTGGTTTTCATTCCCTTGCTTTCAGGGTTTTACTGCATCTCTTACAATTTGAAAGAGTTTTTAGAGAAAAAATTAATTCAACGGAAGTCTTCCCAATAGACATCTAGGAAGAGGGTTTATAAATGTGAATGGCGATCCAGAAGGCATGTGTGTATACCAGACATTCAGGAAAGGTTTGAGAACAGTGTAGTCCTAAAACAGAAAAACACTCAAGGGCTGTGAACATTCATCATAGTGAATCAAGTGTACTGGGAAGAGTGGACTGACTCCCCAGTCCTGAAAACATTCAGGTCTGAGTTCAAATATTTAACACTTATAAAAAATCAATATGGACAAGTTAAAACAACTTTATAACTACTCTTTGAAATTCAGAAGGTCAATAAAATCCTTAGTCTGTGAAACCGTGAGTGCTGGGTTTCCTGAAGGTAAATATATGAAGGAATGTTTCCATCCGGGAACCCGAGAAAGAAATGAGCCCAACAAATAACCCACCTTATACTTGCTTTGTTAGCAATCATGTGCAGTAGAAAGTACCAAGACACTTTAGACTTTGCTGATTTATTGGAAACTTAGCAAAGTGGTGGTTGCTAAATGAACCAGCCCTTAAACTCGGGTTTGACCTTTCATTACCTTAGCTATTTCACACAGAGACCTTTCAATACCTTAGCTATTTCACACAGAGAGATATCAAAACACTATTTCTAGTACGGTCTACTTCCTAGGTGATTGAGAATTCCTCTAAAAAGGATTTGGATTGTGCTGTCTACTTGAACTTGTTCACTGTATGTGTCTCCGTTTGTGGCACAGTTACATTTTGACCTTGCTTAGATAGCACAGAGAGGAGACCCCTGTTCTGGGAAGGAATACTACACATTATATGTATGCACTATTAACTGTGAAAATACCCATGTACAAAGCTTTTCCCAGGCTTTTCTTTCCTGAAATTAAAATATAATTACATCACTTTCCCCCTTCCCATTCCTCTGTCCAGCCAGGTTTTTCTTATGGAACATGTGGTTCTAACTTGACTAAGTGTGTTGTTGAATACCTTCCAGAAAGAGTATTGGGTAACCAAGAGGTAGTGTGCCTCATGGGTTGTTTTTGGCATGTCCACATTTCTAAGTGACATCTGTCATTTGGGTTGGGGGCTAGATGATGCTATCAAGCAGTAAAAGATATGAAAGGTATGAGGTTATAATACCTTAGTACAATTAAGTAGCTCAGGGTGTTAGCTCTGAAGGGGCCCTTAGAAACATTCTCATCTACCTCCTTGTTCTTTCATAATAAGGAAATAGGAACCAAATCAGGACCAAATCAGCTGGGACCAAACTCACTGCATCAAGCTGTTTGTTTTCAGGATTTGTTACAGATAAGTGATTTTAAAACAATCCCATCCTACTTTTCACACTAATCCAAAAATAGAGCACATGGCTGGTCTGTTTTCCTCTGAGGTGAAAGAACCAGAACTTGCGGCAGAAGAAGGATCAGTAGCTAACTCTTAGCTAACTGTGCAAGCTGGCTAGTGAGGGGGCAGTGGGAAATGCCTGAAGGGGCCTCTCTTTGGAGTTACAGTTCTCAGCTTTGAAAAGGCCCTATGTGGTTTCACAGAAATCAATTCTTTTCCTGCAAAGAGGATTGTGATTTTATTTTCCTTTTTACTCTTTACAGAAATATAGTAAAGTTGATAAAATGTTGAATATTCCAAGTATCACCCATCCAGCTGTCTTTCAAAGATTAAACTGCACGCTTAATGGTGTCAGGAAAGCCCTTGAAGGTTTCTAAATAACAGGAGGTTTATCCGCATGTATCAAACATGACTGTTTAATCCTGAAAGTAAAGGCAAACATAGGATAAGATATTTGTAAGCATCATTGCAATCCAAACCTTTGAACAATTTCTACACAATGATGGAAGACTAAATTCTTGGGCGTATAAAATTGTGTTGTTGTCATGAGAATAGATCACTTAGTTCTTAGGATGGTTTTATGTATTTTTGTTGCTTTGATCTGGTTACATTTGAATGTGTGAATTTATATATATATATATATGAATATATATGCATATATATGTATATTCTAATATGCCTACTTAGTGAAAGGCCTTCTTTATGTATTTTTAGTGTGTATTAGATAGATGCACATCTCACAATAAGTATATGAGACAGGTCTTGTAAAAGCTAAAATAGTTGTCCTAGTTTTGGTGGTCAGAAAAACACATTGGCACAAACTGACATCTAGCTCTTCTGAGAATCTAAGCACTTCCCTGTGAATTGATATTCTCAAACAAAATAATAAAAAGCAAATATAGACGTGCTTCCCCCTCCCTCCCTCCTCCTCCCTCCCTCCCTATATCTTTGTAGGAAATTTTTAGACCAGTAATTTCTAAACCATGGCTGAAGCACTTTGTGAAGAGAGATGACTTGATGATGACACCTTGACCTAAGCATTTGTGAGCATGCGTAAAACTCAGATCCAGTTAGTCACCAATGGACAGCTTGTGTTTGGATGCCATGTTCTAAACTATGGCAAACCCAGAAAAGCCTATGACCTCTGAAGGGTTTTCCTAGGCCTTTATTTCAGTCTGGCCAGATGTGGGGAAATCTAATCATCCTGAGCTTAGTGTAGAGCTCTGCTGAGTTAGTCCTTAATTAGGACAGGAACGTCTTTTGAACATTGAAAGGCGGTGTTCAGAAAAGAACGCTACGGTTCTTTGATCCTTCTCTTTTCTTAAATATGCTAATTTCCCTGTTCTAAATGTATTATCTTCTGCTTAAGAAAAGTGGCAAGTGTATGAAGTGTCACATTTATCCCTTGGAAACAAGATGCTAATGTTCTCTCAGAGGACATTTGTTCCTGCCTACATGCTAATATCCATCTCTGTGTAGTACAATTTGTCAGTTCACAATCACACTCAATTCTTCAAGGGGAGATGAGTCTCGTTTAGCAATCTTTGTGCCAGCTTCAATGATGGACCCAATAGTATGCAGTCAATATATCTATCTATCCATTTGTCCACCATATCTCTCTTTCCTTAATGTACCATATATTTATTTAGAAATCTGTTATTCATGCATCCAACTATCAATGTATCTACCCCATCTAAGTACCTCCCCATTTATTCGTCTTTCTTTCTTTCTTTCTTTCTTTCTTTCTTTCTTTCTTTCTTTCTTTCTTTCTATCATCTGTTTATATTCTACTAAACTAAAGAACCAGTACTTCTTGGGTCTGAATTTGAGCTTTTTCACTCACCAGGTCTGTAAACCTGGAGGATCTGCTTCATATCTCTGGGCCTCAATTTCCTTATTGAAAACTGAGTATACGACACCTACTATGTAAAAGCATCACAAACATTTGGAAGAATGTCTGGCATTTGCAAGGCTCCAACAAATAATAACTCCTTGTTTCATTGCTATTTCTTCCTGTATAGCTTTAAATGCTTAAGGATAGCAAGAAAAATGTAGTTGTACCTTTGAATGGGCAGAAGTTTGCTTTATATTTTCTGGGAAGCAGAGATTTACTACATAAATAAATAGAGTGTGGGACTTGTTAGACATGTGCTTGAAACCACTACAGTGAATCCACAGCCTTACTTACCCTCATGCAATTTAGCTGCATCATTTACATAATTTAGTGATGTGCTAATTACAAGTGATAATTAATTACTCAAAAAAATACTGTTTCTCTCAGTTCCTCCCTTGTGTCATGCTTAGCTAAGGACAAGACGAGTGGGCAAACGATTCACTTGATAGGAGCATGCACAATGTGAGGGACCTCGAGAGAAAATATCAAATTATTGAACACTAGAAAAGAGCACAGAGGTTAATGGGGGGAGTGCACATAATTATACATATTTTTATCCTCTGAAAGCAGTTACAAATATAAAAAGTTTTGAACCCTGAAAGTGAAGAGTCACTAGGCCTGGGGGGCAAAAAAAATCTAAATTGAGCAAGTGCTTCCGAAAAAAAATCCTGCCAGAAATAAGATATTCATAAATCTAACATTTGGTTGACATCAGCCTGAGTTTCAAATCTGGGGAAGAAAGCTGGAAATGTATTCAGCTGCTTCATCTCAGCAGTGATGCTTCCTAATAACTGTACCTCGTAGTGGGTAGTGACACATCCTAGTAACCGTGCCTTGGCAGTGACACATCCTAGTAACCATACCTCGGCAGTGGCACTTCCTAGTAACCGTACTTCGGCAGTGACACTTCCTAGTAAGTACCTCAGTAGTGATGTTTCCTAGTAACTCTATGGCATCTCCGTGGTGGTACTTTACTAGGCAGGAAGTAGAGTTTCCTATAGTAAAGTTTCACAGTAACTACTGTAGCACCATAGTAATGCACTAAAGTCATTCTACTCAACCCTTGATAATCTGTCAT
>PVIU01031514.1:0-14711 GCA_004026605.1 Ondatra zibethicus
GGAGGGAGGGAGGGAGGGAGGGAAGGAGGGAAGGAGGGAGGGAGGGCAGGCAGGCTGGCCTTCCTAGTAAGAGATAATTTTAAGTTTTATTCACCCTCCCAGCACCAAGAGCCTGGGCAGGTGGGCTCTGATATGATGAAGGGATACGTGGTGAAGAGCTGGAGAGAAGAACTGGAGCAGCTCATGTGCCGTGGAGAGAAGCAGAAATGAAGATGCATAGGCAGTGAGGAACGTGCTGATATGGATGGGCTATGCTGACACCTGAGGCCATGGTGACATTTGGGCCTATGCTGCTGCCGAGGGCCATGTCTGGGTCATGGTCTTACCACAGCTAGCGTCTGTGTTGATGTTCATGGCCTGTATTACCACCAAGGGCCATATGGATACCTTTAGTGTGAGTTGCCACCTGAGGCCATGTTAATGTCCGAGGGCCATGCTGTTGCTGGGGCCATGGGAGAGGCCCCCCCGGTGGCTTGGGTACCTGAGAGCTGGTTCTGCTCCTGGAAGACTACCTCTACAGGAGAGCTGCCCCTCTTCTACCCACCTTTCCTCCCCACTCCTCCAAGAACTAACTAGTGTTGTGGGCTTGGGAGAGCTGGCCTCAAGACCCTTGATGGCCTGGGAAAACTGCCCTCCCCCTCACAGGCCACTGTAACAGGAGAACTGACCCTCCATTTGAAAGAGCTGGCCCATACTTCACCATCTGTGTGGAAGAATTGGCCCCAATGGAATGGCCTAGAGATGGCTGGCCCTGACCCTCATCTGAGGGTTGTGGTCTGGTGGAGGTCAGCTACCATCCAGGCCCACATCCAGTACTATGAGTTGGCCCACACCAACATCTACCCTATCTGTGACCTATTTTAGCTTGTTGTGAAGGGACTGGTCCTGTGGTCCATAGGATCTCCATGACTCAGGGTAACAGTCTGATATCCAAGAGAAGTTTCAGTGAAGGTACAGTATTGATAGTGTACCAGAAGCCAGAGGCCTTGAACCAGACCAACAACTCATGGCAATGAACATTTGCAAGTAAAGCTGTTTGGTCAAAAGGGTAAACTACTTGACACATTGCAGTTCCCAAGGCCACTGTGACAGATGAATATGTGCTGGAAAATGGAGGATCAAAGTGTTGGGGTTTGGCTTTTTTTTCTGTTTCTTTTTTTAAATTTTCTTTTGGGGGAGGCTACAAGTGTGGAAATCAGAAATGGAAGAACTGGAAAATGAGTGGGATTGGAGTGCATGATGTAAAATTCCCAAAGACTCAATAAAAAAAAATACGTTAATAAAAAACTGTTTTTTCTTTCAGTGTGCCTTTAACAGTCATAATAAAATTTGTACCTCACTGTCACTTGTAGACAAAACTAAGCAGTTACTATAGCAGCCTGACACTCACCTCCAGAACATTCTGCAACTAAGCAGGAAGGATTTCAGAATGTATGAACTAGGTGTATTCAAGAGTTGCAACGCATAGTGTAATCCCACCACTTGGGAGGTATACGCAGGAGGAGTGTTTCAAGTTCCAGGCCAGCTAAGGTGGCCAAGAGAGATCCTATCTCGATGATGATGATGATGATGATGATGATGATGATGATGATGATGATGGGTAACCAAGAAGACTGACAAGGGCATAAGCCTTACTTTCCTCAGAGAAGGGACATGGGAGAGCCAGGCAGACAGACAGACATAAAGAACAGGCAAGAAGAGAGGCAAGGTAGGAAGGCAGGGTTCAGTCACAATCACAGGTAAACACTTGTGTGATTATTTCTGTTTTGCGGTTCCTGGCTCCCTGTGTGATACTTTGTACTTCACAGCACAGTATCATTCTAAGAATTATAATGCTGAAGATTTCATAAACTAGAGTAAGACACCGAGTCAGTTAGCACACTGAGGGCTAAATCATAGACTCGAGTTTACAGGCTGTGTTTTCTGAAGAAATTACTTATCCTTTCACTTCTCAGTTTTCTTATCTATAAAACTGGCATCACAGCTGGAGTTCTTCACAAAGTGCACACACCATAGTCAGTGCCTGATGTGGGTGAGTGCACTCTCGTTATCACCTATGTATAAAGATAGCATGTCTTTATCCTCTACTAAACGTGCTGAAGTTTCAGGAACTCATGACAGATATTGATACACCAGTACACTGTACATAAAAGGATAATAGACAAATCCCTCAGCATGCTTTATTTACCATAATCCCCCTGGCAGACAGCATTATTCAAGGTCCATTCTTGGCCTTGCAATCTTCTTGGTCATTTTGAATATTTTTCAAACAATTCTTTTCTGACAATTCTGAATTAACTTTTATACATCTAATAACAGGTTACCAAGTCTGTGCATTATTTATGCTGTATGGGTCTGTGGTGGATCTTGGGTTTCCCAGCCACTGTCCTTGCTCTGTTTCCTTCCTGGGATGCTGTGAGTGAGACGCATTTCTGAGGCATAGAGACCACATCTCTGATTATGGCCCTTACCTCACCTGGAGAGTGGAGTTGGTCTGAATGAATCTGGGCTTCTCAGGATATTTATGAGATATGACACATAAAACAGTGGTGATTGGACAATACTGTGGGAGTAGGCGGTCGTGCTTTCAGGAGATGAACAGCCAGAAAAACAAACAAACAAACAAACACATAACCCTGAAAACCAAAAACAGTAGCTGAAAGGATTTTTTTAAAAAGGAGAAGCAGGCACATTTTGGCAGAACCTGCCAAGGTATGTCCCTAAGCAAATACATCACATGCAACAGAGTTAGTATGAGAGGTTTATTGGGGGAGGAGGGTGGGGAGAGAGTGAAAGAGCCCTTGGAGTGGGGATATGAGAGAGACAAGCAGACAGACAGAGAGAGAGAAAATAGGCAAGAGAGGCAAGAGAAGGGAGCTGTGACTGAAGGGCACATGTGTGTGTATGAGTGTGTGAGAGAAAGAAAGAGAGAGAAAGTGTGTGTGTGTGCTTGTGTTAATATTATGAACATTAAGGAGCTGATGAAGTTTGGCTTTTGACGCCTGAGCTTATCTTACACATTACTTGATTGTATAAGCAACCTCAGGGGCCCAGTGACCAAATGAACAATTTAATTTCCCCAAAATAGTACTTCAGGGTCTTTTGAACAAAGTACCCTCAGTTTTTGAAAATTTAGTTCAACGCAAATCCTTCAGACTTTGAAGATTAGATGTATGAGAGTTTATCTTTTTTGTTTCTTTTGAAATTATAATTTCATTAAAACATTCCCCCCTTCCCTTTTCTCCCTTAAAACCCTTCCATATACCCTTCCCCATTCTCCTTCAAATTCATGATCCCTTTTAAGAAACCAATTGTTATTGCATGCATATCTGTATAATGTTTAGAATATTTATATATTCTATATTGATCAGTTTGGCTCTATATACTCATGAAAGATGAGGTTCATAACATAAGTGTCCCCTCTCTTAGGCTCCTTCCTATTGTTCTTTCCTTCTTTTTTAAAATTTAACATAATTTCATGATGGAATCTTTGGGAACTTCATATCATGCACCCTAATTCCTCTCACCTCCCAGTCCCTCTATATCCTCCACTCACCCCTGCAGTACTCTCCCAAAAGAAAATTTTTAAAAATTCAAACTAATCCCAAACAAAACATATGACCAGGATGTCATTTAAGTCCAAGCTGCAGGAGGATCATGGGCCCAGACATGGCCCTTGGCTGCAGGTTGGACTTAAATGACATCCTGGCTCTGGGTGGAAACACAGACTACTCAGATCAGGATGGCTTTGGTGGCAGGATGGTCCCAAACACCAATAAAGCCACAGGTTGCAGCCCCGACCCTAACCTTTGGTGGCAAAATGGGCCTCGGACCTCAACAAAGACCCCCACTGTGGTAAGCCCACAGACCCAGACATGGTCCTTGGCAGCAGCTGAGTCTGTATGTCACCATTGCCACAGGTGGCAATTCAGGCCACTTAGATCAGCCTGGCCCCAGTGGCAGTATGGCCCTCAGACACTAACATGACCACAGACCTCAGGCATCCATATGACCTTCTGTGGTAACAGGAACCTCAGTAACAAAACAGACCCTGGCTGTAGTATGGCCATGGATCCAGACATGACTCTTAGCCACAGCTCTGGCCCAAAAGTCACCATGGCATTGTGTAGCAGCACAGGCTACTCAGATCTACATGTCCCAGGCTGCAGCCTGGCCCTCAGCCACCAACATGGACCCAGGTGACTAACCTGATCCCAGGCATTCACATGGCCCTCAGTGGCAACATGTGCCACAGACTTCAACATAGACCCCTGCTGTGGAAGGACCATGGACCACATGGTTCTTGGCAGCAGCCAGGGTCCAGATGGCAGCATAGCCACTGAGAGCAGCATAGGCCACCCATATAGGCAAGGCACTAGTAGCAGCACATCTGAGACCAGGTAGTGATCCACATGGCCCTCATGGTGACAGAAGCCAAGGCTAACAACCTAGAACATGACTGTGGACCCAAACATGGCCCCCAACTGCAGCCCTGGCTCAGATGTCACAATGGTACCAGACAGCAATGTGTGACACTTAGGTCTGTAAGGACCCAAATGCAACATGGCCCTTGGGCACCAACATGGTCCCAGGTGGCTAATTAGACTCCTGGCAACCACATGGCCCTCGATTGCAACAGGAGCCGCAGATATCAACTCAGACTCAGCTACTGTAGGACTACAGACCTAGACATGGTCTGTATGTTGTCACATGGCTCATGGCTTGTTACCTCATCTTCTACATGTCTTGCTTCCTCTGCATCTGTCTGGCAACTCCACCCTTCTTCATCCCAGCATTCTCTCAGTCTGGCTCTCCTGCCTAACCTCTTCCTGCCCAGCTATTGGCCAGTTAACCCTTTATTAAGCCAAAGAGAGCAGCACATATTCACAGTGTACAAAAGGATTATTCCACAGCGCCATGTGGAGTCATTCAATCCCTCTCTATTTTCATCAGACTTCTTCCTGTCAGGATAATTACTTTGAGACTCACTCATCCTACTTCATATAGCAATAGTTCACTATTTTCTTAAACACCATAATTTGGTATTTTATTGCAATGACATAATAGTCATTCATTCATCAATGAACATTTAGGTTTTTCCAAGCTTGGGACTATTAAAAAATAGCCCCTCATGGCTTTTCATCTGCAGATACTAGTAGTTTTATATACTTTCATTTCTCCTGGATAAAAGTTGGTGTATAATAATTGGATCACAAGATAAATTATGACTTTTAAAAGAAACTGTCAAATTATTTTTGCATGTTAGTTGTTAGCATTCAGGCATCTACACCGACCCATTCTAGGGGACCTAGCAAAACATGTCATCAACAACAGCCAAGATGTGACATTGCAACTACTGCACCCACTGAGTAGAGCATTCTCCCTATGTGCATTGCTATATCCCCTTATAAAAAGCAAGCCCTTCTCACCCCCCTTCTGCTCTCAATCAGAGACTGCCTCTGCACTTCCCTCAACAAATCTCCCACATGTAGCAAGAAATCTAATTGTTCTTAATAATAAAAACCCAGAGTCAGAGGTTAGTACTGAAGATCAGAGAAGCAGAACAGTCACTCACTAGAGAGTTCTTACCTCTACCAATGTTCAGACCAAAGGGGTGAGCCTGTCTCTACAAATCCTCAGTTCATGCTCAGACTGAGTCCTCAGACTTATATATTCCTCCTGTCTCATCCTGCCTTATATTCCTCTTTCCGCCTCCCGCCTTATATTCCTCTCTCCGCCCAGCCATATCACTCCTGTCTCCACCTCCCAATTGCTAAAGGATTAAAGACAGGATCCAAATTCACCTTTGTGTGAACTGTTTCTCTTTTAAACAGATTCAATCTCAGGTATCGAGGGTGGCCTTGAACTCACAGAGATCTATCTGCCTCTGTCTTTTGAGTGCTGGGGTTAAAGGCATGTGACACCACTGACTGGCCTCTATGGCTAACTAGTGCCTTACCTCTGCACTCTGCTCTTCATGCAAGCTTTATTTGTTAAATTACAAACAAAATATTACTACACCCATGTGATCTCTGCTGCATGGTGTGGCTTTGTGGTGCCCTCTTGGCTCCAAACTGCCAAGGTTTTCTTCCATTGTTAAACTTTAACATGACTCTGGATAGCCTGCAACAGGCTTACTCTCCAACTAACCAATCACTGGGGACATTATTCAACACCAGCAACAATTGGCAAATTCTGTTCGCCTGGTTGGCGTAAACATTTCCCTGGATCCGTTGGAATGACCATTGCAAGTCCAGCACCCCTCTGGTATTCTTGAAGGCAAAGCAACCCCCAGTTAAGGCTACAGTTAACCCACCTCTGGCCATTTCCCATGAGTGAGGCTTAATCTCCTGAGTATAGTCTTTTACCCTTTGGTCAGTTCAGAAGCCCCAGTAACAGGTGACCATGTATTTCTGGGTCTCTTAGTCCTTGGCTCAGTTTGTGATGACTCACTGGACAGCTTGGACCCACTTAATCCAGTCCTCCCTGAATCCTTGACTATATATCAGGCTACCCACTGGGATGCCTTTTGGAAAACCCCAGACCTCAACACGTAGCATCCAGCTTAAGGACTTCTAAACTTATTTGCCTTTGCAGTCAAATATGGCCCCAATATCCCTTAGGTAATAACCCAAGTGGTTGCCTAGTGGCATCCTAGATCCTAATACTATGCAGGACCTTCACAACTTCTGCCAGAGATCAGGTAGATGGAAGGAGGTACCCTATGTCCAAGCTTTCTCTTGCCTATGCTCCAAGCCTTCCCTCTGTTTTTCCTGTTCGCCCACTCAGCTCCTGCTAGCTATGAAGTCTGAACTAGAGGAACCCTCCACTACTCTTGATCCTGCTAATGAGTCTCCACCAAATTGATGTTGACACACAACTCCTCCTTCTGCTCCTTCGGTCTCTTCTTCCTCCTCTCCTGAAACAGTGGGTCCCACTCTGGCACCCACTTTCACTCCACCAGCAGACTTTGATCTCCCTGATACTCACTCCCTCTCTGCTGTGAGTCCCCCCTCTACCTCTCTCTACCAAGCCTAACCCAGCCACAGTCCTCCCTTTGTGGAAAGTTGCCGGGATGGATGGCCTGGTCAAGGTGCATGTCCCCTTTTCATTAAGTGAATTCTCTCAAATAGAAAAAAACTGGGAACTTATACATCTAACTCTGCTTCTTTCATTAAGGAATTCTAGTATATCACCCAATCCTATAGCCTCAACTTCATATGTGTGTGTATATGTATATATATACATATATACATATATATATATACATATATATATACATATATACTGAATGATTCTAGCTAACAAACTACTTCCTGAGGAAGCAGGCAAGTTTGTTTGGGAACAGGCTAGAGCACATGCAGATGAAATCCACCAAACTAACACACCACATCCAGGCAGGGCTGAGGCACTTCCTGGCTAGGATCCCCAATGGTAGTATAATACCCCAGGTGGCTTAATACCTAGAGATCAGTTTACAACTTGCCTCCTGATTGGTCTGCAGAAGGCTTCCCTTAAACCAGTAAACTATGAAAAACTCCAAGAGGTCATTCAGGACAAACAGAAAAAAAACCCATCTGAGTTCCTAGAATGCCTCACAAAGGCCCTCTTATGGTATAACAATCTAGAACCCCAAAATCCAGAGGGTAAACAACTCCTTAAGATCTATTTCTTTTCCCAGTTTCTGGGACATTAGTGCCAAATTTAAGCATCTGGAGAGAGAACCCCTAACCCCCACAGGCAGAAGTCTTAGTGCTAGCCTTTAAGGTGTACCAAGGGAAAGATGAAAAAGACCATAAACAGAAATAGTAAATGCTTGCCAGCCAAGGTCATTCAACCAGCTTTGGCAACTGCCCAGGCTCCTTTGCCTCCTAAGGCTCAAGGACCACCTGGTCCCCACCTCAACTGTGGCCAGAAGGATCACTGGGACTGGATCTTCCCTAATCCCTGAAGGCCACTTGGGCCATGTTCAAAGTGTTATAAAAAAGGGAAATTGGACTGTTGACTACCCCCATGTCCCTCGTGGTATAGGGAGATCAGACCCAGACCACCCTTCAGCCAACCTCTTAGGCCTGGCCGTGGGCTCAAGCTCCTTTGGCCTGACCACTGCCATCTCCTGTCATTACGATGTCAGGGAGGTCCATCTCCTTCTTCTTGGATATTGGGGCCACTTATATAGTCATGATGGAGTGTGGGGAACCCACCTCTCCTTCTTGTTTCCCTATTGTTGAGTAGGGGGATAGCCTTATCAACTTCACTAGATCCCACTCCCCCTCAATTGCATTTTCAGGGACATTCCTCTTACTCATTCCTTCCTGGTGGTTCTAACTTGTTCTATCCCCTTACTAGGAAGGAATCTTCTAGCAAAGGAGGAGTCTCTATTTCTTTTTCTCCCTCCATTTGCCTGACCCCAACCTCACCAGCAGCCCTATCCTCCTAGCCACCCAACCTACTGGTTCTAACACATCATTTCCTTTGCCAGCTTCCCAGGTGGACCCCCCCAAGACTTGGATACCCCAAGCCCTTCTGTTGATAAACAATATCCCCCCATCATAATTCAATTACAGGATCCTATATAACATATATCACCCAAGCCCAGTATGAACTCTCACTCCAGAGCCTTAGGGGATTTAAACCTATCATCTCTAACCTCCTAAGAAAAGGAGTACTTTGTCTCACATTTTCCCCCTTTAACACTCATATACTTGCAGTTAAAAAGCCCAATGGGACCTACCTGTAGGCAGAGTTTTTCATTGGGATAATAATCATCTCTGTTCTGCCAACCACTTCCCAAATAACCACTCAGAGACTTAATATTAATTAAAAATGCCTGGCTGATAGCTCAGTAGATAGCTCAGGCTTATTGCTGACTAGCTCTTATTACTTAAATTAACCCATTTCTATTAGTATATGTATTGTCAGGTGGCTCTATGGCTTTTCTTGCCCTGCAGCATATCTTGCTTCCTCTACCTCCCCTGAAGCTTCCTCAGAATCTGCCCTTCTTCCCAGTATTCCTCATTTGGTTCTCCCACCTAACCTTATCCTGTCCAGCTATTGACTAGTTAGCTTCTTTATTAAACCAATCACTACAACATATATTCACACAGTGTAAAGGACTATTCCACACCTACCACCTTATTCAAGAACTCCTGCTCATGAATCCTGACAGTGGTCCTGATCTACCCTTTCATGCTTAACCCTTACACACTCCTTTCAACTATCCCTTCCAGGACCTCCCATTTCTCAGTCCTGAGGCTCAAGGATGCCTTTATCTCTCTCTATCTCTCTCTCTCCCATGACACTAAGTCACAAAACATCTTTGCTTTCACCTGGTCTAATCCTGACACCCACCTCTTTACCCAGCTCACTGGACTATCCTACCTCAGGGGTTCTGGGATAACTCATAGCTATTTGGCAAAGCCCTGGCCTCTGATCCCTCTTTGTCTCTCTCCAAGTCTAAACTCATACAGTATATAGGTGACCTTCTCCTCTGCAGTCTGTTCCTACAAATTAGCCAAACTGACACCTCTGTTCTTCTAAATTCCTTGTCCAGTCGGGGCTGTAGAATCTCACCATCTAAGGTCCAGCTGTCTGCTCCTCAGGTCACCTACTTGGGACTAGCCACTATCCCAATCCACAAAACCATCACCTTAGACAGAAAACGCCTAACCCAGTCTCTCACAATCCTGTCCACTAAAGAGGAGATTATTATCATTCCTAGGAATAGCTGGCTTCTTACATTCCTGGATCCCCTCTTTTTCCCTCCTTGTCCATCATGATATAGAAGTCCTGGTCCCTCACATGAATGCCTTCTCATCCCCATTCCAAAGCTCTCTTTCACACTAATAGCCAAGCTCTGTCTTGGTGTAGGAAGTCCTTCTGTTTATGTGTTGCTTTCATTGGTTAATCAATAAAGAAACTGCTTGGCCTGATAGGGAAGAACTTAGGTAGGTGGAGAAGACAACTGAATTCTGGGAGGAAGAAAGCAGAGTGGAAGAACTGCCATGGAGCTTCCAGTCAGACATGCTGAATCTTTCCCGGTAATCCATGACCTCGTGGTGATATACAGATTATTAGAAATGGGTTAAATCAAGATGTGAGAGTTAGCCAATAAGAGGCTAGAGCTAATGGGCCAAGCAGTAATTTAATTAATATAGTTTCTGTGTGGTTATCTTGGGTGTAAGCTAGCCGGGCATCTGGGACAAACAAGGGGCCCTGTGCTCCCTACAACACTGTCTTACTTTGTCAAGGCCCACCTATATCTCACCCCTGAGGACTTGCATTTCGTAAGGACTGTTAATGCCTTTTATAAAAATCTCAAATTTCAGATCCCAACTTCAGATACCACAACCCTCCTTTTCCTACCCATCAGGCTCTCTCCCAGGGACTGACTGGCAACTTGACTTCACCCACATGCCCACAGTCAGACAAGTTAGGTACCTTTGGTCTTAGTGGACACATTTTTAGGCTGAGTGGAGGCAGGACCAACCACTAACAAAAGGGCTCTGACAGTCTCTTATCTCCAGATCATTCTCAGACTTGGAATCCCCACCTCCCTCCAGCAAGACAATGGTCCTGAGTTTACCTCCCAGATTTCCCAAACCCTATCTAAAGCCCTCAGTATTGCTTGGTATTTCCATATCCAATACCATTCCCAGTCCTCAGGGAAGATAGAATGAATTAACTACTCCTTAGAAAACACACTTGTCAAACTATCACAGGAACTTCACCTAGATGGGGCAAAGCTCCTGACTCTGGCTTTCTCAAGCTATGGGCTCTCCCTAAGGAGGTACTTTCCATCTCACCATTTGAGCTCATGCATGGATGGTCAGTACTTAACCTTGATCTTTTATCCAAACCCTCAGCTCTCCCTGATCATCTACTCAATCCCTTATTCTGTTACCTTCCCTCCCTCCTATGCAACTTTATTGGCCGCTCCCTACCCTGGCCGTGTACCAACCCCTGTCCATCCCCAATCAACATTGGGGATCAGGTCCTTTTCTCTCCTTCAGTCCAATGTCTCTCATTCATTTCCCCTAAATGGCAGGGTCCCTTCAAGGTAATTATTGTAAACCCCACATCTGCTAAGCTTGAGGGTCTCCTTCATTGGATTCACCTGTCCCACATCAATTCCTTTACTCCCCATCTCAAGACAATCTTCCTTTGTACACATCAGCCCCAACAGGTTCCTGTTCCCTTAAGTTTCAGAGGACACCAAGATCAATAACGTCTTCCCCAGTTCCAAAAGAATGAGGCTTCACCCCAGCAGACATGCTCAATTCTACTGGATTGAGAATCCAATATGGAAGTGGGTGCTTCCCTTCTGGATCCCTCTCCTTCTCAGTCTCCTGTCTCTACTAATCCAAACCTGTGCTATCAATTCCTTCTCCTCCAATGGCACATTCAAAAATCTCTAATCAAACAATTAATCAGCTATTGTTATAGGACTACCAACCATTATCCACAGATATGGAGGCAGATAACTACCAAATATGACTGGGTGGTGAGAACCAACAGAATCCCAGAGATATCTATGCCCCAGATGATAGGAAACAATCAAAAAGAGCACAATGTCCCCATCCCTGCCTCACCACCCCCTTCCTATTTTCTCTCATCTCTATAAAAATCCAAAGGGAGGAATGTTGGCATTCAGGCATTTACAGTGGCCTGTGCTTGGGGACCTAGCAGGACATGTCATCAGCAGCAGTCAAGATGTGACACTGTTGACTAGGTAGAGCACACTCCCTATGCTCATGCACTATATCTCCTTATAAAAAGCAAGACCCTGTGCAGTAGTGGCTCACGCCTTTAATCCCAGCACTTGTGAGGCAGAGGCAGATGTATCTCTATGAGTTCAAGGCCATCCTGTTCTACAGAGTGAGTTCCAGGACAACTAGAGCTACAACATCTTGAGGCTTGAGGTGGGACAGGTGAATCCAATGAAGGAGGCCTTCAAGCTTAGCAGCTATGGGGGTGATACAAGGATTACCCTGAAGGGGCCCTGCCATTTAGGGAGAAGTGGTGAAGGACATTGGTCCAGAGGAGAGAGAAGGACCTGATATCCCTGATGGTCCCAAAAGCAAAACCAAAAAGCACTCCCTTCTCCCCCACCCCTTCTTTTCCTTCTGCCCTGGCTCAGAGGCCACTTCTGCAACTGCCCCCCACCCCTGCAATAAACCTCTGATGGGAGTTCTGTTGCATGGTGTTGCATGTGGTGCCCTTAGCTCCAACCCACCAAAGTTACCTTCTATCATTGAACTATCACAATTGTGCCACTTCACATTACTAGCAATGGTGAAAGAGACCCCTGATTGCCAAAAGCAGGGGTGCTCAGATTTTGTGTTGGATTTTTTGCCTTTGGTTTTCAAATAAGGTCTTCAAGATGTGAGAGTTAGCTAATAGGAGGCTAGAGCTAATGGCCAAGCAGTGTTTAATACAGTTTCTGTGTGATTATTCCAGGTGTAAGTTAGCTGGGCAGCCAGGACAAACAAAGAGACCCACTCTCCATCAACAATTGGTGCTCCAACATGGTAAACTGACTCCACTTAAAACCTGAGAGGCTTTAAAAGAAATTCTAGACACAAATATAGAGTTTAACACAGCTTTTTGCTGTTTGCTGGTGGGTGCCGAAGAGATAATTTCCTCGCTCAGCAGCCACAACAGGAAAAAAAGTGGTGGTTTTAAAATACCAGCTTTCTGGGCTGTGCTGCCAGTGTGACCTCTAACTCTTTTGGGAGACAGAGCATTTAAATGGGGTTTGTGAGTAAAGTGCTACAGTTTATTTGATGGCAACTGGACTTGTAGTGTGAGGACGTGGTTGGTTTCTGTCCTCCCACCAGGTCCCCAGCCATTTAGGTCCCAAGGAAAATCACATAGAGAGTCTACATTAGGTTATAAACTGATTGGCCCATTAGCTCAGGCTTCTTATTAGCTCTTGTAGCTTATATTAACCCATTATCCCTATCTATGTTAGCCACATGGCTCAGTACCTTTCTCAGCAGGGCAGGTCACATCCTGCTTCTTCGGTGGTCCAGACAGGAATGCCGAGAGAGCTTCTTGCTTCCCAGAATTCTCCTTGCTCTGCCTCTACTTCCTGCCTGGTTGTCCCACCTTACATCCTGGCTAATGGCCAATCAGCGTTTATTTAAATCATGATTGACAGAATACAGACAATTCTCCCGCACCATGGACTCACTGTGTACCTGGAAAGGGGCACTGTGCTCAGAGGCACAAGCAGCTTTGCCATGCTGGCCCTGTGGTGCACATGGCTCAGAGGCATGAGTAGTTCTGCCATGCTGAACTGTGCTGATCTTAGGCAGGAACTATCATATTTATCATAATAACAGCACCGTTAAGGTTTAGACTGGGCAGGAAACAGGCAGTACTGTATTAACCCTACATGGCGCAACTTAAGTTTTTAAAAAGTGCTTACCATTTTAATAAGTGCTCCTGGACAGTAAAGAATTAAAGATTCACTATAGGACAAATTCAGACATAAGCAACCTCTAAATGGGTCACAGTGTTGAATAAATGTACATAGGATTGGGAGAGAAAATAAGAGTATATAGACTCATAAAATAAAGTTAATGCTTTAAAAAAAGGGTAAAGTCTTTTTTTCCATATTCTTTTATTTTTTCCATTCAAAAAAATAAATTTTTACATTTTCTCCCCTTCTCCAGGTCCCCTCCCGCTTCCCCCACTCTCCTCCCTCCCCCTGCTTCCCTAAAAGATGGCATGGCGCCCTGCCCTGTGGGAAGTCCAAGGCCCTCCCCCCTCCATCCCAGCCCAGGAAGGTGTGCATCCAAATAGACTAGGTTCCCAAAAAGACAATACATGCAGAAGAGATAAGTCCCAGTGTCATTGTTGATGGCTTCTCAGTCCACTCCCATTGGCAGCCACATTCAGAGATTCTGGCTTGACCATATGCTTGTTCAGTCCCAGTCCAACTGTATTTGGTGAGCTCCCACCAGTTCAGGCATACTGTCTCAGTGGGTGGACCAGCCCCTCATGGCCCCAACCTCCTTGTTCCTCTTCTCCCACCCTCTGCCCTTCGACTGGACCTTGGGAGCTCAGTTCTTTGCTCTGATGTGAATGTGGGTCTCTGTCTCTACCTCCATCCATCGGACAAAATTTCTGTGGTGGTGATCAAGATATTCATCAATGTGACTCTGGGACAAGGCTAGTTCCGGCACCCTCTCCTCTGATGCCCAAATACGTAGCTGGAGACATCCCCGTGGACACCTGGGATCCCCTCCAGAGCCAAGTATCTTGCCAGTCCTAAAATGACTCCCTTAATGTAGATATCTTATTCCCTTCTCCAAGATGGATATTTTTCCTCCATCTCCACCCTCCCACTCCCCCAAGCTCTCCCCAGTCCTTCCCTTCTCCCTTCTCCTTTCCCCTCTCCCCTTTCCTCACCACCCCTACCTCCACCTCTATCCCCGCCTCCATGCTTCCAACTTTTGCCTGATCATCTTGTTTGCTTCCAACTTCCAGGAGGATCTGTATATACTTTCTTTGGGTTCACCGTGCTATTCGGCTTCTCTGGGCTTGTGAGCTAAAAGCTTAGTGTCCTTTGTTTTATGGCTAGGGTCCACTAATGAGTGAGTACATACCATAATCATCTTTCTGGGTTTGGGTTACCTCACTCAAGATAGCATTTTCTATTTCCATCCATTTGCATGCAAAATTCAAGATGTCATTGTTTTTTT
>PVIU01031515.1:0-14712 GCA_004026605.1 Ondatra zibethicus
ACACACACTGTGGCACATTACACACCCACACACACAGACAAAAAATAAACAAAATTTAAATAAAGCTAGGTGTGGTGATGCATGCCTTTAAGCCAGCACTCAAGAGGCAGAGGCAGGCAGATCTCTGTGAGTTCCAGGCCAGCCTGGTCTACAGGGCAAGTTCCAGAACAGCTGGAGCAATACAAAGAAACCTTATCTTGAAAAACAAACAAAAAAGAATTTAAATAAAATAAAACAAAGAGCAATAATTTACAAAATTCATATCCATTGATGAGCATGTAGTCATTGAAGTTAGAAAGTCAGTATAAATTCAGCCCTAATTACAGGAATTCTTTCACACACTATACCATTGATGTTACATTGTTGCGTGAACTAACACAGGCACAAAAAGACAAATAGCTAGGTATGCTCATGCATGCCTGTGATTCCAACACTTCAGAGACTGAGGCAGGAGACTGAATGTGAAGTCAGCTGGACTACACAAGTTCCAAGTCAGTTGGGGCTACATAGTGGTACATTGTGTGTGTGTGTGTGTGTGTGTGTGTGTGTGTGTGTGTGTGTGTGTGTGTGTGTGTGTGTGTATGATCGTGTTTAAGTTAGATGTCTATAGAACTCAAAAGCCCAGAAAGTAAAATTAGGCAGTCACCAAGGTTTGGGAGTAGGAACCCATGAGAAGAAAACACAGAGGGACAGAGCAGTCAATGAAATTTCAACAGGACTTTAAACATGAGAATGTCCCAGTAGCACAGACACTGAGAGAAACAATTAATAAATGGGACCTCCTGAAACTGAAAAGCTTCTGTAAAGCAAAGGATGTGGTCAACAAGACAAAACAGCAGCCTACAGAATGGGAAAAGATCTTCACCAACCCCATATTGTACAGAGAACTGATCTCCAAAATACACAAAGAACTCAAGAAACTTGACATCAAAAGAACAAATAATCCAATAAAAAAGGGGGTACAGACCTAAACAGACTGAAAGACACTTAAGGACATGCTCAACATCTTTAGTCATCAGAGAAATGCAAATCAAAACAACTCTGAGATTCCATCTTATACCTGTAAAAATGGCCAAGATCAAAAACACTGATGACAGCTTATGCTGAAGAGGATAAGTGGGGTAAGGGGAACACTCCTCCATTGCTGGTAGAAGTGCAAACTTGTACAGCTGCTTTGGAAATCAGTATGACGATTTCTCAGAAAATTAAGAAACAATCTACCTCAAGACCCAGCAATACCATTTTGGGTATATATCCAAAGGATGCTCAATCATACCACAAGGACATGTGCTCAACTATGTTCATAGCAGCATTATTCATAATATCCAGAACCTGGAAACAGCCTAGATGCCCCTGAACCAAAGAATGGATATAGAAAATGTGGTACATTTATGCAATGGAGTACTACTCAGCAGTAACCAGGAATGACATCTTGAAATTTGCAGGCAAATGGATGGATCTAGAAAAAAATCATATTGAGTGAGGTAACCCAGACCCAGGAAGACAAATGTCATATCTACTCAGTCATAAGTGACTTTTAGACATAAAGCAAAGAAAAACCAGCCTACAGTCCACAACCCCAGAGAACCTAGACAACAAAGAGAACCCTAAGAGAGATTACATGGATCTACATAGAAAGGAGAAAAAGACAAGATCTCCTGAGTAAACTAGGAGCATGGGGTTCACTAGAGAGAATAGAAAGGGAGAGGGGAGGATAAGAGGGGAGCGGAGAAAAATGTATAGCTCAATAAAAAGGAAACATGAGAATGTGCACGAGAACGGAAAAGCTTTTAAGGATGAACCTAAGACATCTCCCTTGAGAACTGTGCCACAAAAACAGAGACCGAGAATTAGGAGCAGGAAGTAGACTTCTTGTGCTTTCATCGTAAATAACTTGAGAATGAGATAAGAACAGAACATTAAGCTGAAAAGTATAACTGGAGAGGCAGCACGGGGGTGTTTCAGTTAACATGAAATATAATCATAGAAAGAAATATGGAAAATGGGGAGAGTAGCGACAGGGGTGTTTTGGAACTCAAATATGAAAATAAATAGGTCTGTCTGCCTTTATACAGTGCACTTAAGAAACAATGGGACTGATCCACGCACTGGGTCTCAGGACCTCTTCAAGCTACTTCTTGCAATAAACATCTTGATGAAAACCTTCAATAGGCTACCATTTCGCCATTCCCTGGTGAGCCATGTTTGTCACTGTGGCTATTAATTACTACACTTTATCGGGTTTCTCTATAAGACCCTGCCCTATCAAGAGAATACTAATGACTTGTTTTATAAGAGCCTCTCGTAACCCCAGTATCTTCTAACCAGCCATTTCAGTTTTGCTGTGTTCTAAGAACACAATTACCACTGATTCTCTACGAATGAAGAGCTAAGAGATGACCCAAGAACCTCTCCTACAGAGCTTTGGGATAAGCACAGTGGTAATCTTTTTTGTAGCTAAGCTCTTCCAAACACACAATATGCCATCCTTATAGTTCAGAAAGGAATCAGAATGGAGAAGTGGCCCACATACTTCCAAATTACCACAATTCTTCATTTATCTAACAATGACAGGACAGGTAAGGTGGCTCAGTAGGTTAAGGCACCTTCCAGCAAGTTGGATGGCCTGCGCTCAATCCCTAGATCCCACATGGTGGGAGGAGAGAACCAACTCCTAATATCCAATGACAATAATGACCCAAATCTCTTTGTCTCATACTTGTCTATTTAAGACATGTTAATATTTCTTAAGTAGATAAGCCAAATGTTTCCATATCTTTTGCCTTTTAAGGTCATTCTTTCATCTAACATCTAAATAAAATATACCTTTGCATGCTCCACCGGGAATCTGCAATTCCACCAGGAATCTGCATTTCTGAAGCATTGGGAAGAGATGATGCTTATGTTCTCCTGGTGTCCTCTCCAAATTCCTGGGCCTAGAGGCTCTCCAATCCCTGTTGCCATCTCACCATCTGCAGGTGTCCCCACCATACTGTTCCATCTCACACACGGGCTATGCCCCTCCAAGGACCACCAATAAAAGTCTGTGTGTCTCACTCACTTCACTTGAAGATTGCAGGACGAGGGCAGGAATCTAAAGCACCACACAGAATAGGAAGTACATGGCTGGGAAGATTGCTCAGTTGGTAAAGTGCCTGCCAAACAAACATGAGGACGTGAGCGCAGAGCCCCAGCATCCAAGCATGATATATAGCATAGGTGCATCTGTAACCCTAGTGCTGGGGTTTGGGGGGAGGGGCAGGGGGTAGACAGATACCCAGAGCTTGTTGGATAACCAGTATAACCAGCTAATGAGTCCTAGACTCAGGAAGAAACCCCGTCTTAAAAAAAAAAGTGCACAATAAAGGAAGACACCCAGCATTGATCTCTGGCCCCATACATATGAGAGAGAGAGAGAGAGAGAGAGAGAGAGAGAGAGAGAGAGAGAGAGAGAGAGAGAAGGATCAACAACTTGTTTTAATAATAGGAAACATTAAGTTTTTTAAATCACTGTCCTCAGAGTTTTTGGTCATTCCTGCATTCCTGCACAGGGACATTCTTACTGGGTATCATTTTTTCCAAGCTCCTGAAAGCATCCTTCCTTGGGGCCTACTGCTATTCCTGAAGTTATTCATACCTACTTGCCTTATCATAAAATACTATATCACGGTGGACATCTTTTCCCAGTAACTTCGTACAAATGTTCCCTCAGAAACTGGCAGACCGCAAAGTTGTTTGTATGCTTGTTTGTTGCCAGCACATTTACCCACACGTTCAATACTCTGTGATTCAGACCAATGTCAACACTTCATTAAACAGCTGATCCTGCTTCAAGACAGGCTTTGGGGCCTATACCTGAACCAAAGCAGCCCACTGAGGCTTTCCTAAGCCCGAGAGCCTCTACTTCTTAGACAAAGTTTAGCAACCGCGATCAGTTTCTAAATAGTCTATTAACAAATCTTTGGCTCATCCACTGTTTTCATCAATAATAATAAATATCAAACATAACATTCAGAATGAAGGTGACTCACAAGAAGTCAAAATTGCCTGTTAGGTCAGGAGGCTTGTGGTGTCTTTGGAAAAGGTGATGCTCCCTCGAGGGAGGGATTTGGGAGGCTTTGTCTTGTTGAAGGAAAGCTTTAAAAGCAAAGCTAATGGAAACTCTCTTCTCTGTGAGGGGGAGGGTGGCTAACAAAAGTGAGAAAGCACCCCTTTCCCTCCTTTGTGAGTCATTTCCTTCTCTGGGCTTCCTGTTTGTCCTTGGTTGTTCCTCAAGCCTACCTTTCGCCCTTGCCTCCCCTCCCCGGCCCGATTTTCACAGCCCCACGGTTGAGTGAGTCGAAGGAGGCCTCCAAAGCCTTTGATGTTGAAAACGGTTATAAAGCCAGAAATGACTCCTGAATTTGCAAACTTTCCAGTTATGGTGAGCCTGTCTTGATGCAACAGGTAGCTACAAGCTCCAAACTCAGCCTTGCTCGTGTGTGTGTGTGTGTGTGTGTGTGTGTGTGTGTTCCCCCTCCACTTCCCTCCCTCCATCCCGTCCCATTTCTTCATGATCATGTCTCCTCTCGTGTCTTTCTTACTTGAGTGTTGTTTTCATGGATTTACAGGCACTGAGACTCGGAGTGCAATCTCAAACACAAGACATAAAGCTTTTTTTGTTTTCTTTGGAAACAGGGTCTCTCTATATATACAGTTGTGACTGTCCTAGAACTCCCTCCATAGACCAGACTGACCTTGAAATCAGAAATCCGCCTGCCTCTGCCTCCCCAGTGCTGGGATTAAAGCTGTGCCACCTTGTCTGGCAGGAAATAAAGCTTTGAGATGAAGATTTTGAAGCTTTTAACTGAACTCCAAGTTGACTAGTCCTCAAGAAGCATAAGAAATAAAGTGGGTTTTTTTTTTGTTTTGTTTTGTTTTGTTTGTTTTTTAAAGAGAAAAAAAACAGAGATCTTTTGCAAGGGTAACCATAAAGATGAAACGTCTTAGCCTGGTGTCTCCTGATCCAAGTGGCGTCAGTATAGCCTCTGAGAGTAATGACAGCAGGCCTGTGTGTGGCTACCTTTTCTCAAACGGGCAAGTCATCAGCAAGAGGTCACACTTCATTGTGGGATGGCTCTGAGAATAAATGCTGGCCTTCCTCACTAGCTGGCTAGCCTTGGGTAAGCTACTTGGCCTAGCCCAGCAGTTTTCATCAGCACAGCGCTACTGTTAGGACCCTTAGTGGCCAGTGCCATCCTAATTGCCAATGACGATGCTGGGCCAGCTGCAGCTATTATTAACTCTGAATAAATTAAGTTTTATATGTAAATAACCTATCACTGACACATAATTGTAGATGCTCAATTAATTTTAGCTCTACTGATGGTTGTTTTCCTGCCTACCCACCCCCAGACCTCACCATCAAGTCAGTTCTGTTGGGAAACAGTTTTTTTTTAAAGTATTATTCTAATGTTCCACAGTTTACAGAAAGGAAACCTTAGACACAGAGGTGAATAGACTAAGAACACAATATTGAGTCAAAGGCTCCAGTATAAGACTGTGTGTGCCAGTTCAGAATGCGAGCCAAAAATTCCAAGTCCAGAACTCTATAGGAATCAATTACTGTTGTCAAGAGAAAAAGAGCTCAAACTTTTAAATCAGGAGGACCTGGGTTCAGGCTCTGTTCCCGCCAGTTACTATCCATGTGATCTCAAAGAAGCCACTTACCCTCTAAAAGTCTCATTTTCCCCACGTACAAAATGGCACCTAAATGATCAAGTGAGATAGTCAGTCCATGTGCAAACGAAATTTTAAATGGGATTCTTTCTCCTTTAGTTTTAACTGGTGCTCCAAAAACCAAAATCTGAACTATAAGTTTTCCTGTATTGCAAAGCATGGGCACTTGTTTAAAGGATACAACCAAGGCCGGTGTTGTGACCGCCAGCACATCACCTACTTCGTGAACTGAAGTCGAAGAGAAGCAGGGAGAGATCTTCGGCAGACGTTCTGGAATAATCGTATTCTACTCCTCTCCCCTGTAGGGAAAGGAAACTCCCATCGAGTCAAGTCAATCAACAGGCTTCAGTGGAAACATGAGTGGCTCATTCAGAGAGGCATACGCCCCCAGAATACAGACAGTAGGAGAGAGGCTGTGGCAGACATGCTTGAGAGCACAGAGCAGAGGAAGAGAGTGGCCATGCGCAGAATGGTCGTACAGTAGTATTTTTACAGATCAGCATAAGCATGCCAAGGTGGAATTAGTTGGAAAGTTCACCACTCCATGGAAGTCCATGAAGACTAGGAAAAGAGTTGCAGTTAAAAGGGAAATCAAGCCAGATAAGAGTTATAATATCAGAATTAAAGCCCCCAGCAGGGAAGTCATTGAAAAACCTAAAGTATATTCCATGGGAGAAGTAGCCCTTCTGTTTTATATCTGTTACGTTTCAGGTCACAGTTTGGTGTAGGAGGTCCTTCCGTATTTGTTTTGCTTTCATTGGTTGGATAAAGAAACTGCCTTGGCCTTTTGATAGGGCAGACTTAGAATGGAATGCTAGGAAGAAGATGCCATGTTTCTCCTGCTGGAGATGGACACTGGTTAGACTCATGCCAGTAAGCCACAGTCAAGCAGCGATACACATTAATGGAATTGGGTTAAACGAATATGTAAGAGTTAGCCAATAAGAGGTTAGAACTAATGGGCCAGGCAGTGTTTAAATGAATACAGTTTCTGTGTAATTATTTCGGGGGTTAAGCTAGCCGGGCGCTGGGAATGCGGCCTGCTCGCCTTCATACTATAACAGTTGGATGTAAAACACATTCCAGATATTACCAAAGTCGTAAGCTATAAAGGACTTGACTTGAGAGAGTCCCAACAAATTAGGTCTAACCACTCACTCCAGAAATCAAAAAGAAAAAGTAATAGTAAATATGGGTTCTATCAACATATTTAAAAAAAAAAAAAAGAAACCAGTGTATTCCAGCCCTGACTTTGAGCATACTGCAGTGAGTTTTAGGGTTGGTGAAGAAAGAACTGAGGCATAAGGGCAATAGGGATGCGCAATTAGGTCACACACACACACACACACACACACACACACACACACCAAACTATGGTCTGGTTGACCCTTATCTCAATTTTCGCTCTGTTAGGTTGGTCCACATAAGTCATTGTCACACCAATTAAGGGATCATCTCAGCTCCCTCTGTTTCTGGCATAGGATAACTGCCTTTGTTTGTTGTGAACACTCTTATAGAGTAATCTACCTCCAAGACTCCACTGTTCCTAGAATTCAACACAACTGGAGATTTAGAGCAACGTCCAAGACTTTCAGATACATTCTCAAAGGTCTAAAATAGATTTTGTAAAAGCTAGCAGTAAAATGCCTTGGTTCCTTTTATTTTGATGACTTCAGTCTTAAAAGGTAAAACAAATTAGATAAATTTGAGGCTAATCATGAAAAATAAATTAAAAAAAAAACGGAGGCTAACCAACCTGTATTACTAGCTTTTACAACAGTACTGTTTGAGTAATTAACACGCCTATAGGCAGAGTTGAATAGGGATCTGACCCAAAGTAAAAGACAGATACAAAAGGAGGATAGATGTATTAAGCTTCATCCTGACCTTAATTACACAGCTGCAGGCCCAAGTGCAAGTCATGACTGTGCCTGTTACAGTTTGAGTATGAAAAAACCTTCCAGAAAGATCCATATGTTAAAAGCTTAGTTCCCAGTTGGCGGAGTCAATCATCGGGAGGTGATTGGATCATAATGGCTCTAATCTAATCAGTTGATTAATTTTTTAAATTATTTATTTTTATTTATTATTGGGTAATTTCAAACATGTATATGTAATATATTTTTATTATATTTACAAACATCTACATTTTCTTATCTGCTTCCCATTTCCTCTGGACCCCATTTCCTTTTTTTCTTCCAAAATGTCTCTCTCCTATCTTCATGCATTGTTGGTTTTGGGGGAGTTTTGGGGGGAGGTTCTCTCTATTTTATTGATTTTTATTGAGCTCTACATTTTTTCTCTGCTCCCCTCACTGCCACTCTACTCCCCTTCAACCCTCCCCATGCTCCCAATTTACTCAGGAGATCTTGTCTTTTTCTACTTCCCATGTAGACTAGATTTATGTATGTCTCTCTTAGGGTCCTCATTGATGTCTAGGTTCTCTGGGATTGTGATTTGTAGGCTGGTTTTCTTTGCTTTATGTTTAAAAACCCCCTATAAATGAGTACATATAATAATTGTCTTTCTGTGTCTAGGTTACCTCACTCAATATGATGTTTTCTAACTTCATCCATTTGCCTGCAAAATTCAAGATGTCGTTATTTTTTTTCTGCTGTGTAGTACTCCATTGTGCAAATGTACCACATTTTCCTTATCCATTCTTTGGTCGAGGGGCATTTAGGTTGTTTCCAGGTTCTGGCTATGACCAACAATGCTGCTATGAACATAGTTGAGCACACGTCCTTGTGACACGATTGAGCATCTTTTGAATATATACCCAAAAGTGGTATTACTGGGTCTTGAGGAAGGTTGTTTCCTAATTTTCTGAGAAATCACCACACTGACATCCAAAGGGGCTGTACCAGCTTGCATTCCCACCAGCAATGCAGGAGTGTTCTCTCTACCCCACAACCTCTCCAGCATAAGTTGTCATCAGTGTTTTTGATCTTGTTCATTCTTACAGGTATAAGATGGAATCTCAGAGTTGTTTTAATTTGCATTTCTCTGATGACTAAGGATGTTGAACATTTCCTTAAGTGTCTTTCAGCCATATTTGATTCCTCTGTTGAGAGTTCTCTGTTTAGGTCTGTACTCCATTTTTTTATTGGATTATTTGTTCTTTTGATGGCCAATTTCTTGAGTTCTTTGTATATTTTGGAGATCAGACCTCTGTCTGATGTGGGGTTGGTAAAGATTTTTTTTTTCATTCTGTAGGCTGTCATTTTGTCTTGTTGACAGTGTCTTTTGCTTTACAGAAGTTTTTCAGTTTCAGGAGGTCCCATTTATTGTTTCTCTCAGTGTCTGTGCTACTGGGGTTCTACTTAGGAAGTGATCTCCTGTGCCAATGCGTTGAAGTGTACTTCCTACTTTCTCTTCTATGAAGTTCAGTGTGGCTGGCTTTATGTTGAGGTCTCTGATCCATTTGGACTTGAGTTTTGTGCATGGTGATAGATATGGGTCTATTTTCATTCTTCTACATGTTGCTATCCAGTTATGCCACCACCATTTGTTAAACATGCTTTCTTTTTTCCATTTGATATTTTTTGCTTCTTTGTCAAAAATCAGGTGTTCGAAAATGTGTGGATTAATATCCGGGTCTTCGATTCGGTTCCATTGGTCCTCCTGTCTGTTTTTATGCCAATACCAGGCTGTTTTCAGTACTGTAGCTCCGTAGTAGAGTTTGAAGTCATGGTTTTTTGGTTTTAATGACTCACAAATTTTAATTAGGGTTGCTTCCATGACCATGGGTATGATGTTATTTACTGGAGCATGTGAAACTTACAGTAGCTTTAATACTGGAGAAAAATGACATCTCCTTCCTTAACCACCATTAACTGTCGAAAGTTCCTCATCTATAGGTATAAATGTAAATATTTAAGAGACATTTTGATGATACATCCATTTAGCAAAGCATCAGTAGTAGGTTCCCCTCTAGTCCCTATGACCTCCTCATCCATGAGCTTTTGATCAGATTTACAGTGCCAGTCATGAGCTCCCTTCTGTGGGGCAGGTCTCAAATCTAACTGGAAAGCAATTGAGCTTCTTCCTAACTGTCGTGCCACTACCACACCAACAGGCACATCTTGCCTGGTAGATTGGCATTACAGCTCAAAGAGCTCACAGCTAAGTAAGACTGTTGATGGTTTTTCTCCTTCAGCAGCCTGGATAGCATCTTCCAGCACTGTGAAAGCTAGCTGACAGGAAAGAAGCTTCCAACTCAACGCAAGTTTGATTTCTCTCCATGTCCTACAACCAAAGTATGCGGTATCTTCAGCAACATGGTCTTACCATCTAGTTCTTGCTGGGGACTAAGCGGCTGATAGTACGGCAGGGGGTAGTTAAGAGGTGAAGCCTAGCTAGAGGAAGCAATAAGGGTATCTTGTTCCTCCCCTCAGAGGCGGGGGAGGACAGGGCGGTGCTGCTTGGCAGCCGTCAGGAGGTGAATACCCCTGCTCCGGAACATCTTTCCTGTCTAGTCTCAGGACCACAGTGATGGGGCCAACTACCTTTTGGGCAATTGAAGCCTCTAAAATCATGATCTCAAAAATAACTTTCCTCTTTTAAGTTGTCTTTCTGAACTATTTGTCACAATTATGAAAAAGTGACTAATATAGTACTTTAAAAAATTTTTTTAATCAGTCTTTAAATCCTCATTACAATTTCCATTCTAGCCCCTATGGTATTCCAGTATCTTCGGCCAAAGCAAAGTTCATGGTCCCTCCAAATTCCTACTTCTGATTAATTACTTTAGTTTATGAAACATTAGTGACCCACTTTCACGTGCCTTTCCTACCTACCTTGAACTAGGTATTCTACCTTAAACCTGTATTGTCCTAATGGTTTTATTCCTTTACTTTTCTCTGTCTTCAGTCTCCTATTTCTTCCTAAGATCAAAACTAGATTTCTTCCTTTTCTTATGCAGAAAAGTCCAATCCAACCGTTTCTTTTTTTTTTTTTTCAGGATGAAGAGATGGAGATGAAGAGCCCTGGTTACTCTTCCAGATGACCTGAAATTGAGTCTCAGTGGATCTGATGCCTTTTTCTGGCCTCCTCAGGCAGTGCACACAGATGGTGCACAGAAATACATACAAGCAAAATATACATGCACAATTTTTTTTAATTTTCCCTGTATGCTTCCTAAAATCTTTGCCTTCATGTCACTTCTTTCATCTTGAGTGTTTTATTGAGATATTTTCTTAAAGATAGCTCAGCAGCTCAATACAAGAAAATGTCTTAGGTGTGATAATATATATCCATAATCATAGCACTTGGGCTGGGCAGTGGTGGCACACGCCTTTAATCCCAGCACTCGGGAGGCAGAGGCAGCGGATCTCTGTGAGTTTGAGACCAGCCTGGTCTACAGAGCTAGTTCCAGGACAGGCTCCAAAGCCACAGAGAAACCCTGTCTCAAAAAACCGAAAAAAAGAAAAAAGAAAAAAAATCATAGCACTTGGGAAGTAGAAACGGCAGGATTAGGGATTCAAGGACAGCAGCCTACACATAGAAAGAAGAACTACATCACAAGTTAGAGGGCAGTCTGGGCTACATGAGCTCTTGTTAAAAAAGAGGAGGAAGCAGAGCAGTGGTGGCACACACCTTGAATACCAGCACTCAAGAGGCAGAGGCAGGGGAATCTCTGAGTCCAAGGCCAGCCTGGTCTACATAGCAAGTTCCAGATAGTCATGGCTACACATAGACATTCTGTCTTGGAAAAAAAAATGAAGGAGAAGGAAGAGGAGAAGGAGGAAGAAGGAGCTAGAATATAGCTCGATAGAGGGCTCGCTCAGCATATTTTAGGTTCAGTTATCAACATTGGAAAGAAGGGGGTGGAGGTATTTGAGCCATTAGTTGCTACTTCAAGAAAGAATTCAAACCAGGGGGCTTTCATGGAGTAAGTTTCTGGATAATTGGTCAGGTAAATTAATGTTCTTCATCTATAGACTTATGCAAAAGAGCTAGCCTGGCCTCTTTAATAAGCTTAGAGAAACCAAGTGGATTGCCTAACTTTAGAAAGAAGTTGGTAACAACATAAAAACTGGTGTTGCAAGGAGGGGCTGCTTGTTTGTCCTGGCCACCCGGCTAGCTTAGCCCTGAAATAACCACACAGGAACTATACTAATTAAATCACTGTTTGGCCCATCAGCTCTAACTTCTTATTTGCTAACTCTTACATCTTAATTTAACCCATTTCTATTAATCTGTGTATTGCCACGTGGCAGTGGCTTACCAGGTAAAATTCCCAGCATCTGCCTCCCATGGCTCCATGGCGTCTCTTCACTCCGCCCTTCTTCTTCCCAGCACTCAGCTCCATCTTCCCTGCCTACCTACGTTCTGCCCTATCAGCAGGCCATATTCATTAACCAAGAAAAACAACACACAGACAGAAGGATCTCCCACAGCAGACTGGGATTCTGAATATTTGTGGAGAGTTCCCTGAAACAAACAACGAACCCTTTGGACTTGACTACTGCCAGAATATAGGTTGTTTTAGGTTTAAAAATTCATTTCAAAAGGGACTCCTTACCTGAAGGGGGATGGAGATGGCAGAGGATTGCTACAAAAATAGAGTTAGGAAATAATGGAGACATCAAGGTGTAAACAGGGAGGGGGTGGAGAAATCAGGCAGAAGATCGGGTGCAGTGGAGGGTTATCCAAAACTAGAGGTGTAGGAAGAAGTCACATGAGAATGTACTACTTTATAAGCTAATTTTAAAACATATTTTAAAAAAAAGACTTCAAGTATAGATGGTATGCATGGTAGATGACGTCAATCCCAAAACCATAGGTTACTAAACTAAAATCTCAAGGCTGGGTGTAGGCTACCTCCCTAGGAGTTGCCGGCCAGGCATGTTCCAGAGGTCCGCAAAACTATCCCGGTTATGGCCATTGCCCTTGGTTGCCCACCAGAACTGGATGGTAAGATCCTATTGCCAAAGCCCCTATACAACTTAGTTAGAGCATACAGAGAAGTTATGAGCAGAACGCTGCCTCTCTGCTGGCTAACCGACAAGTACCAAAAGTTGCTAGGAAAGCATCTGAAAGGAAAAGCTACCAACAGTCTTTCCTGTTTGGACTTTTCAAGAAATGTTTTATCGGCACAATAATGGAACTGTTATGGGGTTCAACAACTGACTTTGGGTTATGTCTGAGGCCCACTCCATAGAAGGGAGTTCATCCCCAGTAGTGTAACTATGGTCAAAGACCCATGACTAGGGAGGTCATAGGCACAAGGAGTGAAACTAGTACTTTTGCTTTGCTAAATAGCCGTGTTGTCGAACTGCCTCCTGAGTATATTTATACCCCTGGACTAGGGCAGGCCTCAGCCGTCATCAAAGAAGCCTCAAATGAAAAGCAGTTAATGCAGAGACCAGGGGCTGGTCAAGGCTCTGGGGGAAGTGACTGTTGAATGCTCAGACTTAAATGGGACAACCAAATCTTTCCCTCCAAGTTTCCAGGAACATTGTAGGAAAAGGGAGCTGGGAGCTGGGAGATGATATGTTATGTACATGACACAGTCATAGCTATGTACTTACAACAGTTGTCCCTGTTCACAAAGGGCCCCACCCGAGACTGAGCTGTAAACATGCAGTCATAGAAGGGAGAGGGGCTCACAGGACCCCACCCCACCCAGAGGAGCAAATGGCAATCTAGAGCTAGTGGGGGAAAAGAAAGTACTCTCTTCAATGAAGAAGCTACTGACCAATTACCCATATTCCAGTGGGTAGCTTCACACCCATGACCATGTGAGTAGCCTGGATTAAATCCAAGGGGTCACGAAACAAACACTGAAACAAAACAAAGGGGCGTGGGAAGAAGAACCGGTAAAGTGGATCAGAAGTTAAAGATGCTTGCTTTTAAGTTGCTGGCCTGGATTTGATGCTGAGACCCACTGGGCAGGAGAATTGATTCCTGAACGTGGTTGTCTGACCTCCAAATGCACACTTGCTACAGACACCTCTCCCAACATACTTACACAATTAACTGATTATTTAATTAATTAATAACTAATTCATGGGAACAAAAGCAAAGCAGAAAGACATAGAAGGGAGGCAGGGACTTGGCAAAAGTGGGGAAACAGTGAGACACAGGCTGAGAGTGACAGGAAGAGTGTGACATGAATGTGTCACATATGAGGGAACCTGCCAAAGAATAAATTAATTTTTAAAGTTAATGAATTAAAAGGACCTCTGCTCTTTAGTTCCTCAACCTTAAAACGATGAAAAGTAGATGACCAGTCATCAAACGCCAATCTGAAAGCCCTTTTTCTGACTATAAATAAAAACTAAAATAACAGCAATAATAAATAATAAATAATTCGGGTCATCCAAGAAGCAGATGCCAAAACTGTGCTGAGAAGATGCCTGTGAGAGAAAAAGTCACTAGAGCTAGAGAAAGCAGGGAGACTGTGATGGAGATCTGACCCCTGGGAGAAAGAGAGGAAAGGGAGGATTAGATTAGCTGTGCCATTCTAAGAAAGTTTTAGCCAGGCCACTGGGGAGTCATCAAGTCAAAGGCACCCATCAAAGGAGTCTGCATCTTGCAGGCAAAGGCCTACATTAATATTCATACCACCCTGAGTCACCGGCTAGGAAAGCCCCATTAAAAGTACAAACACAATGGTGAATTCAGAGACCAGCTGCTAAGTCATCCATCACTTAGACTTTCTCAAAACAAAGGATTTGAGCAGTGTCCTTTCTCGCTGCCTCAATAAAAAAGATTTTAAAAGCAGAAATCACATTTGGATATATATATATATTGTGTTGATGTGGAAACAAACTAAGCTGTACAGCTGAAAACTACAATCTCTGAAATAAGATTCACTAAGTAGAGCTAACTGGAGCAGAAAATGAACAGTAAACTTGATGGTATTCAGTGCAAACCATCTAAATTATGAATAAAGAAAAACATCAATGAAGAGAAGCACTGTTAAGCGATATAATACAAATGGAATCAGAGACACCCGAAGAGGAACAAAAAAATTGGAAAAATTAA
>PVIU01031516.1:0-14707 GCA_004026605.1 Ondatra zibethicus
CTTCTTCTTCTTCTTCTTCTTCTTCTTCTTCTTGTTTTTTCCTGCCTATCCTATAATTCACTCTGAAGATCAGGCTGGCCTCTAACTCACTACCCCAGTGCCACCACCATCCAGATAATATTTAATTTTTAAAAAGTTACATTTATTATTTTAATTGGCTAGGATCAGGGGAGCCATGGCATGTATGTAAAGGTCAGAGGACAACTTGTGGGTGCTGATTCTCTTCTTCTACCACGTCGGGCTCAAACACAAGTCACCAGTCTCAGTGACAGGTGCCTTTGTCCAGATACTGAGCTACCTCTGGGGAGCCAGCTCTCTTCTTGCATCTTTCTATGAGTTCCAGATATTGAAGAGGAGCCACTAAGCTTGAAAGGGAAGTGCTTTTACCAACCAAGCCATCAGACCAGCCTAGGAAGAGACATTTTAAGTTCTATCCATTGAAAAATATTTTTTAGTCCATTTGCTCAAAAATATATACTGGTTCCATGCAACACCCTCGCGGATGCTGTGGCATCTCCTGGCAGGAGAGCTTGGCAGAACTTCCTGTGGGAAGGGCCAGGTAAGCACCTTCCCAACGGCTGACCCTGGCTGGCCCAAATTGCTCAGGAATAGGTCAGCGGCTAGAAAACCCAAGGGGAATTTTCCAAGAGAGAAAACATTTCCAAGAAGGCTGAGTTGAGAATTCTGTTTTTCACATATTTGAAAAATTGGAGTACACAAACTTTTTAATAATTAATTACTAAAACCAATGCCACTCTGAGGAGAGTCTCATTTTGATGCCAACAGCCCTGGAACAAGACAGGGAAAGAAGGGTTACTCAAGGGAGCCCTTTCCTTCCTGTCTCAGGTAGGACTAGTTCTCTGCATCTCCACCTTTTAGAGTGCTTGAGTCCTCTGTCCTATCTACTTATCCTTTTCACTTGTTCCATTTTTTGCTCTTTTGCTTTTCCACATTCAACCAACATATTTACATGACTTATATGTTCTCATCACATCGTAAAGAACAAGAATAAGCAGACTGATGGCACCATCACGCAGCTTCAAATTCCTAAGATACTTCATATAATCTTTTAATCGAATCTATTTTTCAAGGAAGCATTATGGCTTTCAGTATGATAGCTGTGGAAAATAAATGTCACAGGGGTCAAAGCAATTTTCCACGGGGTTGCATAACTGGTAACGTGTAAGGATGGATTTCATCATGAGTCATCCTGATACAAAAGCTGAGCAGGGAATGAGGCAAAGGGAGGACATTTTTGGATGAGATCTTGCTGGGAGTGCTGGGTTTGGAGGGATGGCATGTAAAAGGATTGAGGTCCAGGCAGAGATCTCAGCCAACACAGCTTCTTCTGTGTTGGGATTGAGAATGCTGTAAGCAAGCAGGAAGGAAGGGGGTTGAGCAGAGAAGAGGGACGACGGGGGGACCAGCAGGCAAAGTTAGCTGTGTAATGACATCTCATGCCAGTGGATCACAAGTCACTACAGGGTGTTACATAACAGATACCCTGAATACCTTTTCTAAGAGACAGAGAGAAGAAAGAAGACAAGAAGGACAGTCACCAGGAGGACCCACCAAGTTCCAAGTGTGATTCCTTTGACCATGAGAAATTCGAGGCCAGTCTTCAATGGAGGGTAGGGGGGGTCTTCATAAAATTCTTCATTGCAGTTCTTTTTCTGAAAGAAAAAAGTAGGACATTGTCTATTGAAAAGGAGATCTCAGTTAGAGCTATTAAATAACCAGGAGCTGTATAATAACCGGGCATCCTTAGATGGCAATCAGCACTCCTGTCCTGGTGTCCTGCCCCCCTACTCTCACTTCAACCCTTTATCACATTGGTCTGGGTTCTGCTGGAATCTGAGCATTACTTGCTCTTGTAATGCCTACAATGTCTAGGGAAGGCCAAGCTGGAAGTCAATCATCTTGAATTCTGTCATCCTGGGGTAAGCCCCACACCCAAGAACAGTTGGTCAACACAAATTGGAGTTGGTGAACTGTTTAAAAAGAGAGAGAAAGAACATGAGGTTGGGTAGATAGGAAGGGGGTGAATCTTGGAGAGATTTTGGGGGGTTACTATCAAAATATACCGTATGATATTTTTAATAAATTAATGAAAATATTTTTCAGGTAAAAGGAAGTACTTACTTGACTGTATCTTTGAAATCCTGCAACTGTTAGGTATTGCTTTTACAATATAAGAAAATGTGAATGTTATTTTTGAAACTATCAGTCCCACAAATATTGAAGGAGGAGTTGTGGCTTGGCACGAGTCCTGTGCAAAGATCCAGGGGTTTTATTGAAGTCAGGCTCAATGTGAGCCAAGCTCATGACACAGCAGCTAGAAAACAAAACAAAACCCTAGCAGATAATTGGAAGCCATAACCTCCCAGCACTGTGCATGTCCTCATCTGGAACACAAGACACATGTTATTGAAGAAAATAATAAACTAGACAGTGTTTGCTGCGGAGGATCCAAGCAGAGAAGCCTAGCAGCCTAGTTTATGAGTAACAATCTCTCTCTCTCTCTCTCTCTCTCTCTCTCTCTGTCTCTCTCTCACACACGCACGCACGCACACACACACCACCCACATACATACACTCACACACACATACATACACTCACACACACACAAATATTCTCAGTTTGAGTTTCTAAATAAACATGTAACAACAACAAAGCAGAGTCATGCGATAAGTACATGTAGAGTTCAGAAAGATGAAATGCCGTCACAACATCATGTCCTTATCTGGTGCAGAGAGCAGAAATACTGATACTCAATGACAGGGAAGTGTTAGGCGCTTGAACATCAAAGTGGATTTGAAAACACTGATTTATCCAATACTGGGTTGCCTTGTACAGTGGAAAGCTGTACCCCACGAGAAATCTTCCAGAAGAAACCACGTGGCAACTCATGTCAGAGTGGAGTTGATGCCAAGCAACCTCAGCCCACACTCCAGATCCAGAACTCTGTCCCTGACTCAGTTCAGCAGTGTCGAAGGCTACTGGGTAACAAGACTGGAGCAAAGATAGGAAAAGTTAGTTCCAGTCACCCCTCAGAAGAATAAGAGGGACCATCAGCAAGGGGTGGACCCAAGATCACTGTGGAATGGAGACAGTGAGTACTCATTGTCTCCTTCTTCAAGGATAAGAACCAAAGTGACAGTATCTAGCTACATTGTAAGTGAGTGCCACAAGAGGACACTGGACATCCCAGACAGAGCAGCTGAAACTTTCTGAGCTTCAGAGACCCAAGACAACAGCCCACAGAGAGAAATTACTCCAGCATCTACCATCTTTGACCCAGAGCTGGGGGCAGAGAAGTCTTCTCTTTGCAAGGTCAACAGTGACAAAGAGGGCTGGAGAGACAGTTCAGTCGGTGAAGTGTTTGTCGCACAATGATGACAATCTGAATTCAGTTCCCAGGACCCATATAAGTAAAAGCCAGGTATTGTGGTGTTGGGGAGCCAGAGGTAGGAGGACTCCAGGGCTCACTGGCCAGATGGTCTAGGCAGTCAGTCAACTCCTGGTTCAGTGAGAGACCCTTCTCCAAAAAATAAGGTGAAAAATAATTGAGGACCATATCTGGTATGGACCTCTGCCTTTCAAACATGCGTGCACACACACACACACACACACACAGAGAGAGAGAGAGAGAGAGAGAGAGAGAGAGAGAGAGAGAGAGAGATGCAATAGTGTCTCTGCATGTTCTATAAGCATGGGTACTAGAATCTTGGCTACTTAAAGAATTGACAGTCATCAGCGGCTGACTGGACACATGGATACATGAAATATGTACAGCAGCTCTGCTTTGGCAAAAAATCCCATTATCACTTTCCTATGAACATCCAGGGTGCTGTAGTTAGGAGCCACTGAGAAATCAGATATCTGGTGAGATTAGGCTGCCCTGGGCATCAGAGACCTCTAGTTCTGTGGTTGGCACACTCTACTTGTCTGACTTGGATGATAGTTGCCTTAGGAATCTGCCTTGGTCCAACTGTGGCCTGAATATGCTGGGTTTCCTGTACTGTAGGGAATGGGTTATATGACACAAAGGGAAATGGATATCAGAGTGGTACCCATTTGATAATACGGACATGGTAAACCTTGGTGCCAGTACCAGGACTTAAAGAGGCATTCCAGCATCCTGCCACTCCCTCTGTGCTGTACTCAGATGCCTGAAACTGATGAGTGGGGAGCCATGCTTTTCTACCCACAGACGTCTGCTGCCGAGACCTGATCAACCATTTTTCTCTGAATGTTATATTGGTCCTGGTCACATACTACACCTAAGAAACTTGAGGAGAAAGACTCTGGCTCCAGTGATAGCCTCACTCCAGGATATATATTGACACTGTAAAGAAAAATGTGTCCCCATTACTGCTGTCACCCCATGTACATGATTCTATTGGCCACCCTGCTTCTACCCTGTTTGAACACTCATGACAATGACAATTAGGACTGGATGTGTCACAAAGAAGTGCTTTAGTTCCTGACACCTGTATCTCTTATGGTATAGAATCAGAGCCAGTACCACTGTCTGGTCAAGAAGACAAGTGTGTGAGGCTTCTAACTGACACTGGGGTTGCCAGGAGTACCCTAGCATCACCAATATCAACAATGTCCAAAGAGGCTTCAGTAGCCTGAAGGAGCACTCATTCCTACCATGGAGATGGTCAACCACGAGCTCCCCACATGCCCATAGGCATCTGTACCAAACTTTCTTGAACTGTTGCAATGTCCCCACTTTTGATAGCATACAGAGTAGGCAGGTCTCTTCAGCTTGGCGATGACATATTGTGTGCCCAGATTCATGAGCCACAACCAAAGAAACTACTGGGAAATTAAACTATTGGGCCAACATCAGGTGACAAGCTGGCACCCTAAGACAACTTTTCAAGTAAAAGCTACTTAATAAAAACCACCTCATAAATGCGGGAAATACAAATCCATACATGCTAAATTCATAATGTAGGAACATAAAAAGGTAGGAAAATGAGGTTAGGGAAATGACACCTTCAAAAGAACAGAGCAACTGTCTAGCCACAGATCCTAAAGTAGTAAAAATAATCCAATTTAAAAATGGCGTACAGATCTAGAGAATTCGACACTTAAAGAACTGTTCAGCATCCTTAGACATCAGGGAAATGCAAATCAAAGCAACTCTGATATTCTATCTTAAACCTGTTAGAATGGTTCTGATCAAAAATACAAGTGACAGCTCATGCTGGAGAGGATGTAGAGCAAGGGGAACACTCCTCTACTGCTGGTAGGAGGACAAACTTGTATGGCCACTTTGGAAATCAATATGGTGGTTTTTCAGAAATTGGATATCAATCTACTTCATGATTCAGCAGTAACACTCTTGGGCATGTACCCAAAGGATATTCAATCATTCCACAAGGACACCTGCTCAACTATGTTCATAGCAGTGTTATTCATAATAGACTGAATCAAGAAACAACCAAAGAGTGGATAAAGAAAATGTGGTACATTGGAACAATGGAGTATTACTCAGCTGATAAAAACAATGACATCAGGAAATGTGAAGACAAATGGATGGAACTAAAAAAAAAATCATCCTGAATGAGGTAACCCAGACCCAGAAAGATAAACATGATATGTGCTCACTCATAAGTGGATATTAGCTACAAAGGATAACCATGCTGCAATCCACAGTCCCAGAGAGGCTAGGTAACAAGGAGGGCCCAAAGGGGGATGGAGACCTATGGATTTCCCTGGGAAGAGGAAATAAAAGGGATCCCCTGGGTAGACTGGGGGCTGGCAGGGATGGGAACATGAGATATTGGGTTGAGGGGGATGGAGGCAGAGAGTAATGAAAGAGATGTCTTGATGGGGGGGGACTTGGGGGTCAGGTAGAAACCTAGTACAAGGAGAACTCCTACAAATCTACAAGCATGACCCCAGTTAAAACTACTAGCAATAGTGGATAGGTAGCCTGAACTGGTCATCTCCTGTAATCAGATGGGCGACTACCCCAATTGTCATCAGGGAGCTTTCATTCAGTGATTGATGGAAACATGCAGAGATCCACAGCCAAGCACAGGGCTGAGCTCGGGGAATCCTGTTGAAAAGGTGGAGGAAGGATTGTACAATACAGGGGGATTCAAGGTCATCACAAGGGAACCCACAGAAACAACTAACCTGGGCTCATAGGAGCTCACAGACTCTGGAGTGACAGCTGGAGAGCCTGCATGGGACCTACCTAGGCCCTCTACATGTGTGTGACAGTTGTGTATCTTGATCTATTTGTGGGACTCCTAGTGGTGGTAGCAGGGATACCCTAGGGATTTGACTGACTTACAGCAACCTATTCCTCATTCTGGGTTAAAAGGAGGAGCTTAGTTCTACCTCAGCTTGATATGCCATGCTTTGTTGACACCCATGGGAGGCCTGGCCCCCTTCTGAGCATAAACAAAGGAAGAATAGATTGCAGGTTGGGGGTATTGGGGAGGATTGGAAGGAGAAGATGGAGGGAAAACTAAGGTCAGGATATAAAATAAATGAAAAAATTTAATAATAATAATAATAATTAATAATAATAAAGACATAAACATGGATGAAATCCTAAAGGTAGAGCTGGAAAGATGGATCAGTCATTATGAGCAACTACTGCTCATAAAGAGGACCTGAGTTCAGTTTCCAGCACCCATTCTGAGTGGCTCACAGCTGCTTTTAACTCTAGCTCCAGGCGATCTGACACCTTCTTTCTGCCTCTGTGGGCAAATGCATTAACTTTCACTTATCACTGCACACACACTAACTTACAGAGATGCATGGACACATGCAATTAAAAATAAAAATTAAGATAAAAAATACCTAGAGGTGATTCTTTTTCCGAGATAGGGTTTCTCTGTAGCTTTGGAGCCTGTCCTGGAACTTGCTCTTGTAGACCTGGCTGGCCTCAAACTCACAGGGATCCTCCTGCCTCTGCCTCACAAGTGCTGGGATTAAAGGCATGCACCACCTCCATCTGGCTAGAGGTGATTTTATTTTAAAGAACTCAATGAGAAGGATTTTAATGAAAAGCTCAGGAAAGAGAAGATTTTTGTAAAAGAACCAAGCACCAATCTTGGTAATGAAGGTATCAATAAGTCTGATTAAAAATAAATACATGAAATTCCCCCAAACAAATTGCATCAGGTAAAGGATACCTGACTGAAAGATAGATTTAAAAAATATATTCAGTGATACACAGAGACAGGAAGAAGGAATACACTATCAACTTTATAAATACCACTAAATGAAATGAAAAAAATCTATGATTCTGTAATACTCAAAGGCAAAGAGGAAAAGGTTAATGACAGAGAAAATGTATGCAGTGAAATAATGGGAAAAAGCTGGCTCTAATCATGGGAAAGGTATTCGTGCCTCACAGGTTGACACGTCACAGAAAGGCTGTTACAGCCAATGTGTCACACAGACACCTAAAACCTGGTGAGGTCTTGGCAGCTTGAAAAAATACGTTCAGTGATTTGTTCAAATTCAGAAGGTGTTAGAGAGGCAACTTGATAGGCTGAAGACTTCTATCCAAGGCTAATAAACATAAGTGCACATTCTATTTGATGTATGCAGATTTTGGAAGTTTGAAAGAAAAATGCTATGCTTTAAAGTTTTGTGACCAGTGAATTTTATGACTGTGTGGTAAAAGCACAGCGAATTAAACTTCAGCACCTGAAAATGTTTTGAGTAGACAGCTGTCGAGTCTCTTCAAAGTCTGCTTTAATGATGATGTTAAACAGTCGCCTCCAAAGAAAAAAAAATGCCCATGAAGTTTAAAAAAAAAAAAAAAAAACTCTTCAGGGGCAAGGGCTGATGAGCTCCCACCCCTAGCTGGAAAGTCACCAACAGTTGATGGAGCTGTGGTCCCTGGAGCTGTGGTCCCTGGTAGGTTGTTCATGCCCAGTGGATGACCTAGTTCCTGTGGCAAGCACTAACTGGACTCAGTTGGTTATAAAAAAAAACAAAGAGGGCATTAAGTTGGGAAGGGATGTGGGATATAATCTGGGTGGAGTTGGAGTGAGATTAGATGTGATCAAAATCTATTGTGTGCACGTATGAAATTCTCAAAGAATACATTTAAAATTAAAAAACTGGGGCTGGAGACATGGCTCAGAGGTTAAGAGCATTGGCTACACTTCCAAAGGTCTTGAGTTCAATTCCCAGCAACCACATGGTGGCTCACAACCATCTGTAATAAAAATATGGTGCCCCCTTCTGGCCTGCAGGGACATATGCAGGCAGACCACTGTATACTTAATAAATAAATAAATCTTTAAAAAAAATAAAATAAACATGGTGAAAAGAGTCCCAAATCCACAAAAGAACTGAGCCATTCTGTGCTAACAGGTATCATAGCCATTAGAATAACAACAGATTTTCAGGAGAATCCAAGAAGCCAGGAGAGAATGCTATGGCGTGTTCTAAGACCTGAAACATGATTCACTGCCAGCTAGGAGTAAAGAGCACAGAAATGAATGAAAAATTAATTCCTTCCCATGTAACCAAAGCAGGAGGAGTTTATGTTCACTGTACTAGCCACACAAAGGATGCTACAGGGAATCCTCCGGCCGGAGGTGAAAGGGCGTTGAAGCACAAACCCCACAAAAGAAACAAAGAAAGAAAACAAAGAAACAAGAATGAAAAGCATCATTGATAGACCAATCTATCAAAACATAAAGATGAAGTCCTGAATGCCCAAAGAAATTTTGAGCCAAAAAAGCTAAGTTAGAGGTGTGATGATACCTGTTTTCATGATAAAAGTATAGCATTTGCCTAAAGCAGGCACAGAGAGGGAGAGGGTGAGGGAGAGAGAGAGAGAGAGAGAGAGAGAGAGAGAGAGAGAGAGAGAGAGAGGTAAATCTAAGAAATAAACCCATGTCTATAGCTAACTGACACTTAATATATATTTTATTTATTATTTAACAATATAGTAGCTGTGCACAGATGTCTTGATTATATCCACTTCCAACTTCTGCTATAGTGCCCCAAAGTGCTCCGCTCACATTCCCTTGTCTCTTACGCATATTCTTTAATATCCCACTGTGCTGGCTAGCTATTGTTGTTATTGCTATTTGTCCATTTGACCCAAGCTATCCTACCATCATCTGGGGGAGGAAATGTTAATTGAAGAATTGTCTTTATCAAGTAGGTCTAAAGGCAAGCCTGTGGGGCATATTCTTGATTAATGATTGATGTAGAAGGGTCTAACCCACTATGAGGCCTTTCCACACCTAGGCAGTTGGTCCTGGGTTTTATATATACATAAGGCAAGCTGAGCAAACTACAGGGAACAAACCACTAAGTAGCCTTCCTCCATGGTCTCTGCTTCACTTCCTGCTTCTGGCTGTCTTGAGTGCCTACTCTGGATTTCCTCCATGATGAACTGTGATCGGGATGTGCAAGGTAAATGAACTTTTTCCTTCCTGAGTTGCTTTTTGTTAATCTTTTATCACAGTAACCAAAATCAAACTAAGATATCCAATGCTGCCTCCATGAACAAGAGTAGCCTGCCACAGTCCTAAAGAAAAATGGCTCTCATTTCCCCAGCAGCCTTCAGTTGCCAATAGCTCCTCAGATAGGGTGGGACCTCCCATATCCCTCCCACATCCATGCTGTGGCGCTGTTATAGTCAACCAATTTTTAACACACACTGGGTAGCATACCTCCAGTCTGGGAACAGTGAGTGTCCAAGCCCAGCCATTGGAGATGACCAGTCCCAGCCTGTATGAGCATCAAGATAAGATAAATCAATAACCTGTGTGAGAGCCTGAAAGTCTAAAACTATTAGATGAGGACAGAGGGAACACTTTAAAGCACCAAAAAGGATTTTTCTGGAAAGGACCAGAAAAGCACAGGAAACCAAAGTGAAAAGGTGACAAGTAGAATCCTAGCAAACTAAAAAGCACCCACGCTTTGAAATTAAAGTATCAGCAGAGGGAAGAGAAAACCCAACCCGCAGAATGGAAGAAAACATCTGACAACTATTCTTCTCAGACAGGGCTAATAGCTAGAAAATATTAAAGAACTCAAAAAAAAAAACTAGCAGGAAATCATGAAGTCTAATTTAGAAATAGGCAAAGGATACAAGTAGATGCCTCTTCTTTTTAAAAATGTGGGACAAATATGTGGGGGAAGGCTCAATATCCTTAGACATCAGGGAAATGTAAATCAAAATAACAGGTGAGAAATCACCCCAATTACAATGGCTGTCATTAAAAGAACTGCTAGCAACAATATGGAAACACAAGGGACTTCTGCATACTGTGGGTAGACTGGTCAGTACAGCTTTAGGAAGAACAGTAAGGGGCGTGGTCCTCAAAAGCTAAAGACAGTACTACTGTTTGACCTCTATGTCCCAACCCTAGAGAGATAACCAAAGGGAATGACGTCAGCATAGAAGTGATACTTTCTTCACTTTGTTAACCCTAACACTGTTCTCAATAGATAGCTAAGATAGGGACCCGGCCTTGGAGCCCATCAACAAGTGATGGTAAAGCTAAAAGTTTCAAGCAGATACATACACAATGGAGCGTTATCCAGTGGCTATGAAGACTGGCAGTCTATCAATTGCAGTAGGATGGGGGGAAGTGAAGGGCATTTCGTTAAGGCACAATGGTAAGCATATCATGGTCTCTCATTGTGGAAACTAAAATGTATCAACCTGAAAAGAGAGTACTGATCTAAGGACAGAGAAGGGCATGATGGTGTATGGAAAATGAGAGGCTGGATTCTCGCAGTGCACGGTGTATGCACACATGTAAATATCACATAGAATGCCATTGCTATGCAGAAGTAATGCCGGATTGTAATGACAGCCAATGGTTAATCTGCCTCAGTTTCCCCCAAAGTAATCTTCTTTCTTGAGGTTGAACACAAACTGTTTTCCAAATACTCGAGTAAGCACAAGATATGTAAACTATGCCCACAGAGAAGCATGGGAACTCTGCTGACACAGCATTCCAGTTTCTCAGCAGTGCTTATGAGCTGAACAACAGACCTCAGGGAGGTCAGCACCAGGCACCTGTTTCCACAGTCAGCTTTCTGATTTTAGTGCCTCATTTAGGCCTAAACCCCAGGGTCTTACATTCTAATGTTCTGAGCCCAGAAACCAAGTGTTCCTTTATCCCTCATGAACCCATGTCTAAGGTCTCCATGGAACATCTGTCTCAGATGATAGGAAGCGAATCAAAAAGGAGAGGCCCACCCAACACCCCTCTAGTGCACACTCTTAACTGTTGAGCCATTTCTTCCATTCCAAAATGCAGCCCAGGCTGACCTTGACCTCAAGGTCCTCCGCCCCTGCCAGTTTGGCGTATTACACCAACATGTACCACCACAACTGACTTTAATTCTAATGTTCTAATTTCAATGTCAGTTTGAATCTCTATGTAATCCACTTGTGTGGTTGGGAAAGATGATGGTGGCATGGATGTAAACAGTTCACACAGCTTCCATTCAATCCATTCAATTCTTTTCCTTACCACACACAGATGGCCCAGAGACCTTCTCATGCAGGAGACCCAAGCAGAGGCTGGAGGTCCGAGACCTGAGGGGTCCTAAGAATAGTCGCACTGATGAGTGATGAGGACGATGATGGTGGGGGTGACAGAGGCTAGCCTTCATTCAGTGCGCATCCCTGACCCTCTTCTGAGCACTTGATGTACAGTCTAACAGAGTTCACTAGAACTCGATGGCCGAGACGCAGTTAGGCAGAACCCTGCTGAGGAACACTTATCTGCGCTTACATGGGGCTACAGAAACAGCAGAGAGGCGAGCTGGGGTCCAGCTACCTGGCTCTTGGGTTTGCAGAATGGCAACACATACCACCGGTTCTTCAGCCACCTCCTGGGCAGGCCATGTGCCTGCCCTCTCCTTCCTTAGCCAACACACTGAGGAACAGTTCCCTCTGTCTATGGACTGCTCTCCCCCTCACTCCTTCTCCCTCTCTCTCCTCCTCTCCTGCCTCTCTTTCTGGCAGGAACACACCTGTTCTAGGGTCCGGGTGCAAGTTACGAAGAGCTGGAGACTTGCTTTTGCCTTGGTAGGGCCATGGCTAAATCTGTAGAAAAAGTCAAGATTCTAATTCCAAACCTCTATATTTTGTATATAAATACACACGAAGTAAGAAATGAGAGAAAATAATTTATTGTTCCATTTCACAAAACTGAGTAATCAAATTCCTCCTCCAATGTGAACATGGCTGTCTGAATGCTCTTAGTGCTACCTTTAGCCCTTTAAAAGCTCAAGGCACAGTATCTTGACGCTGCTTTTACTGTATGAGTAGTCGGGGTAGGAAGTCACCTTTCCCACATTTTTATTTCCTTGCAAATGTGTTTGAAAGACATTTGATTCTCCAAATTGCCAAATATGCCCTTATTGGCTTAATTGTTTTCCAAATAACACAGGGACATTCTGAAGCATGTACATAAATACTTGAATACATTAAGATACTCACCATATTATGAGAGCACAGTACAAGATAAGATGTTTTCTGAAGCCACTAAACATAGCATTTCATGTAAAAATTGAAATTTATATAAACATATACAGAGAAACCAGAATGGGAAGAGGGATAGGGATAAACAGGCAAATTGAAACATCAGATAATTACTTTAAAAACAATCATCAGAGCTGATAACTTTATATCTGAAGGTGACAATATGGGAAACCTTTAATTTCTTGGTTTTTCCTGTAGGGATTTTTTATATTTTTTTTAGAACTCCTTTTATTAAAGAAGAGAAAACATATCATCCTTTCCCTAAAAATAAATATCTCCTAGGGTGGAGGGTTTCTCAGTTAAGAACGTGTACTGCTCTTTCAGAAGTCCCAAGTCCAGGTCCCAGGACCCACATTTGGCGGCTCCCACGCACCTGTAACACCAGCTCCAGGACTCTCTGCTTCTGGTCTTCAATGGCACCTGCGCTCGTGTGTATACACCACCCCACACACATAATTAAAGACAAAATCGATCCTTTTAAAGCAGAACGAGCAACTACGGAGGAGCAGTGTTATTCCGGCGGTGCTAATCATACCGAGTGTAGTCCCACACCAACCCTCCGGCCAGCAGAGCAGCGTGTCCAAATCACGGCTGAGGAAGCTGAGGCGAAAGGTGAAAGGTCGTTTCTTCGAGCCAGACAGCTGCGTGCGCAGGTCCCGTCTGGACTGATGAGCTGCCAGCTGGGACACTTCTGGATCAGGGCCCTGCTGCAGCAGATGGCTCGGGGGGGGGGATGCTTTTTGTTTAAACTGCTTCATTCTTCTGCAGCCTCAGAATCAAGTTCCCCTCCCCCACAACGCCCCGTGGGTTCCAGATTTGGTTCCCAGAGTACCGATTTTGGGAACTTTAACAGGCGAGGCCCGATGGGAGGATTTTAGGCCATCGGTTTTGTCCTTGAAGTGGATCACAGGATCCCCATCCTGAGTCCCGTTTGCTTTCTGATGATGGGAGGAGGACTGGTACACCAGCACCACGTGCTCCCGCTGCTGTCTGATCTCTCGGCAAAGGCCTGTCAGTCAGGATCGGGAGCCTCTAAAACTGTGAGCCCAAATAATCCTTTTTACTTTATAAGCTGATTATCTTGGCTATTTGTTATAGTAACAAAAAAAAAAACCTAACAAAACGTTTTTTGATCTGGAGCCAGTCTTAACCTAATGGTGAGCAGGTAGTTCCTTCAACTCTCCAGGGTGCTTAGCTTAGAAGTTTTCCCAGAAGCAAAACTTTCCAATACAAAACAACACCTCAGGTCACAGAGCTACAAAGGCCACTACTAATGTGAGGGCTTCCGGGATGGGTAACACTGATAGTCAAGGGGCCAAGTGTTATGGGACCATAAGGACCTTGAAGCCTAAGTGGGCCGTAGAGCAAAGTTAAGTTATGCACGATGTTACAGCGACTAATAGCCATTTGGCTTTCAAAGTGGTCCACGCTGGATTGTGTATGTAGTTCAGTGGTGTGGTGCTTACACAGCTTGCAACAGGCCCTTTGTTTCAGCCCTAACATCAGAATGCAAAATAGTTAGTTCACAATATTTCCCATCCAGAATGTTTGAGGCCAAAGGGTTTGGGATTTCAGGGGCAGTTTCCGGATTTGGGACTATTTATGTTTACATAATGGGACAAGTTAAGGCCGAGAACAAAGTTGAAATGTGAAATTCATTCACTTTTGACATTCACCTTGAACATACAGCCTGATGTCAATTTTATGCAATATTTTTACTGCTGGGACGTAAGCTTGGCAATGGAGCTTCCCTCGAGGTCTTTGTCAATGCACGTTCCTGATGTGTGGTGCTGGGGAGAAAGCTCAGCAGTTAAGAGCACTTGCTCTTGCAGAGGACCTGAGTTCCCTTCCTGGCACCTGTGCCAGGCAGCTCACAACTCTAGTCCAAGGGACTGCAACCCGTTTTTTAGCCACCATGAGCACCTGCATGCATCTGATGCACATATATGCACTCAGGAACACACGTGTACACACAAAATAAAAAAAATAAATATTTTGACCAATCTCACTTATGAACATTGATGCAAAAATTCTTAATAAAGTACTGGCAAACCGAATCCAAGAACACATTAAAAAAATCATCCATTATGATCAAGTAGGCTTCATACCAGAGATGCAGGGCTGGTTCAACATACGAAAATCTATCAATGTAATCCATCATATAAATAAACTGAAAGAAAAAAACCATATGA
>PVIU01031517.1:0-14717 GCA_004026605.1 Ondatra zibethicus
GCATACATGTTACTGTTTCCTCCGGCGCATCTTCTTGATCCTGGCAGTGCTGAGAGGCTGCAACCCAGTCCTCTGACTACAAGAGTCTAAACTTACAGCTTGGTCCCTTTCAAAATATAAGTATTCTGTTCCTCTTTTCAAAATGTATTTATTTTAATATTTATGTGTAATTTGAGTGTTTGCCTGCATGTATATAGCTACACCATGTTTTGCAGAGCCTGTGGAGTCTAGAGGAGGGTGTTGGAAGCCCTGCATCTCAAATTACAGAGAGTTGTGACCTACCATTTGGGTTTGGGAAACATAAGCAGGGTTCTCTGAAAGAGAGACCAATGTGCCTAGTTCTGATTAATTTACCTACTCACCTCTACCACACCAGTATGGCAATCTTGATAGCTCAATGGATACTGCTGAACATCAAACTGAGAAACACTGACTTTTAAAAGAATCTCATACCAGGGCTGGAGAGATGGCTCAGTGGTTAAGGGCCTTGCCTGCTCTTCCAAAGGTCCTGAGTTCAATTCCCGGCAACCACATGGTGGCTCACAGCCATCTGTAATGAGGTCTGGTGCCCTCTTCTGGCCTGTAGGCATACACACAGACAGAATATTGTATTCATAATAAATAAATTTTAAAAAAAAGAATCCCATATCATCCTAAACAGAGTCTTTTCATGCCACTCTTCATTAAATAAACATAACTGTAGTATGTACTTTGTTTTAATTACATAAAACTTGAATGGTGTGGCTTTGATTTCTTTTTAATTAAAATATATGTCAAGTGGATTTTTTTCAAGTTCACTGTAATTATCCAGATAAAATAAATTATTTAAAAACGAAAGACCATAGAGTCTCGAATCTTTTCTAAAACGGGGAGAACTCACATAAGGAACTGTTTGATGTCTCTACATTTCACTGAAGTCCTTTAAGCAGTTTAACAATGTAGTTTTTCCTCCCCTAACTTCCTCCTGGGAGATTCCCTTAGATAAAGTTCCGTGAACATAACTACTACATGTTTTCATTTTGAATTTAAGAGAGGCTCATTTCCCCTTCAGTCTTAGCATTAACTAGGGAGAGTGTCAAATTATATGTCCAGGAGACTGAGTTTCCTTGCCTACTTGGTTCTCCGTGCATATCTAGCTGTCCAAATTCAAGTAAGCATCCTGATGCCAGTGTTCCCTGAAGTGTGAGTGTGCAGCACAGCTAAACACTCTTAATTTTCTTCCAGGAAGAACTGAACCCCATTTTGGTGACCCCACCTATCCAAGCCATTGATCAGGACCGAAACATCCAGCCACCTTCAGATCGGCCTGGCATCCGCTACTCCATCCTTGTCGGTTTGTACTTGCGAACATTTTATTTAATAGCAAGGCTTTTATTATTGAAAGTAACATATATAAAACTAGATACATATCTGAGTTTTTCCTTCTTCCTGTTTCAGTAAATTGTTATATAACAGACAATATTGCCTTTATAAAACAAACACGTTGCAGATCAACTTTAAAGCATTTTTCAGTGTTTTCCAAAATCAAAGAACTATGGGCTTTGTTGAAGCCTATGCAGGAACGAAAGGACTACCAACCCAAGAACACGATACAGATACCAACAGCCCATTTCTGCTCTGGAAACAAAATAGGCACTAAGGCATCTCTATACATGTTATCATTTGCACAAGTAGCAAAAATGAGGAGATTTGACAAAAAAAAATGTTCTTAAATGACATTGAAAAAACATCGATGTTTTTGATATGCATGACTGATGGGTTCTGGAAAGACAGGCACATGGGAGAGACCAGCATCTCTGAACTAGAAATTGATGATTTTGGAATAACCCTAGTAGAGTTCAATATTCTCTTCCAGTCCCAGGCTCTGACTTTGCCTCCAGCCTGTGTGCTCACATGTACATACCACTATATTAGGCTGATTCTAGATAATTGTACACTGCCATACTTAGGACCCCTAAAAGAGCTGGCTGGCTGTGGCTACAGCTATTTTTTACAGGAAAGCTGGTTTCCAGGTGGAAACCAATAGAATTGTTGCTACTGCAGTCAAAGTCTCTCTGTGACATAAGTCAGCTCTCTGGCACCATGTTGTACTCACCAAGACTTTCTACAAAAGAGACAGAAAATGATTGACAGATTGACAGAAACAATGCCCAGGAATATCATCCAAACGTCTGCAAAACTGATAACAAAAGACATGTTTTCCTTTAACAATTAGAGTTTGATATGTCCTTAAATGGGTTAATGTGTTGATGGATGTAAACTCAGTTTGTTTAACTGGTAGTCTTCCCATGTGTAGCATTAGGGAGATGAATTTTAGTCTTTGAAACAGGCTACTGGGAAAACATTCAAAATTAGATTTCTAGAAGTATAAAATAAGAATTTCTGCTGAGCTGAACTCTTCCATGAAATATAAATATATTTAGATATTTTTATTTGATTTTGTTTTGTAGTTGTTATTCCTTATTTCCATCATTTTTTATTTATTTTACATACCAACCACAGTTTCTCCACTCTCCTCTCCTCCTGCTCCCTCCACCACCTTTGCTTACTCCCCCATTTACTCTTCCTCCATCTCCAGCTAGATGGGGTAAGGCCGCCTATGGGAATCAATAAAGCATGGCACATCAAGCTGAGGCAGGACCAAGCTCCTGTCCCACCCTCCACATCAAGGCTAATCAAGGTATCTCACCATAGGGAATAGGTTCCAAAGAGCCTGCTCATGTATCAGAAACAGGTCCTGGTCCCACTGCTAGGGTCTCCACAAAAGTCCAAGCTACAACAATTGTCACCCAGATGCAGAGGGACTATGTTGGTCCTATGCTGGCTCCCTGTTAGTCCAGAGTTTATGAGGTTCCACAAGCTCAGGTCAGCTGTCTCTGCAGGTTTCTCCATCACGATCTTAATTTATTTCTGCACCCCCCAAAATCCTTGCTTATGCAATCCCTCTACCCTTTCTTCAACTGGAATCCCATAGATTGTCCCAGTGCTTAGCTGTGGATCTCTGCATCTTCTTCCATCAAATACAATGACAACCCCTCTACCAAGATATCTCCCCATCACTCTCCCACTCTGTCCTGCCCACAACTTGATCATCTAATATCCCTCATGTTCCCATCCCCCATCCCTCTCCTCCACTGCCCCCTCTACCTCCAGTTTACTCATGACATTCCATCTACTCCCTCTACCCAGGAAATTCATGTATCCCTCTTGGGGTCGGCCTTGTTACCTAGCTTTTCTGAGGCTAAAGATTATAGCCTGGTTATTTTATCTAGTTCCATCCACTTGATTGCAAACTTCATGATGTTATTGTTTTGGGTATTTTTCTTCACTGAATAATACTCCCTTGTGTAGATATACCACATTTCCTTTATCTATTCCTTGATTGAGGGACATCTAGGTTGTTTCCAGGTTCTGTCTATTATGAATAATGCTGCTATGAACATAGTTGAACAAGTGTCCTTGGAGTATTACTGAGCATCCATTGGGTATATCCCCAAGAATAGTATCGCTGGGTCTTGAGGTAGATTGATTCCCAATTTTCTGAGAAACTGCCATACTGATTTCCGGAGTGGCTATACATATTTGCTCTCCCACTAGCAGTGGAAGAGTGGTCCCCTTATTCCATATCCTCTCTAGCATAAGGTATCATTAGTGTTTTTGATCTTGGTCATTCTGACGGGTGTAAGATGGTTTCTCAGAGTCATTTTGATTTACATTTCCCTGATAGCTAAGGATGTTAAACACACCTTATGTGTATCTCTGCCATTCAAGATTCTTCTGTTGAGAATTATATTTAAATCTGTACTCCATTTTTAATGGAATTATTGGTATTTTGATGTCTAGTTTCTTGAGCTCTTTACATATTTTACATATTAATCAGTCCTCTGTTAGATGTGGGGATGGTAAAGATCTTTTCCCATTTTGTAGGCTGCCATGTTGTCTTATTGACAGTGTCCTTTGCCTTACAGAAGCTTTTAAGTTTCAGGACATCCCATTATTAATTGTCAAGCTCAATATCTGTTTTACTAGTATAATATTCAGGAAGTGGTCTCTGCTGTGTCAATGCATTCAAGATTATTTCCTACTTTCTTGTCTGTCAGTTTCAGTGTAACTGGATTTATGTTGAGGCCTTTGATCTACTTAGACTTGAGTTTTGTGCAGGGCTATAGATATGGATCTATTTTCATTCTTCTACATGCTGACATTCAGTTATGCCAGCACCATTTGTTGAAGATGCTTTCTTTTTTCCATTGTAAAAATCAGGTGTTGACTGGTGTATGGGTTTATGGCAGGGTCTTTGATTTGATTTCATTGATCCAAATGTCGGTTTTTATACCAATACCAAACTGTTTTAATTACTACAGCTCTGTAGTAGAGCTTAAAGTAAGGGATGAAGACACTTCCAGAAGTTTCTTTATTGTACAGGATTGTTTTAACCTGCAAAACCCCCAAACCAGCAACTGAGGAAAGGGCTCTGCAGACAGCAAGTTGGACAACTAAGGATGCCACTCAGAGAGCTCTCCTGGAAGCACTAGAAAGTATGCTTGGTACCATGTGTAAAACAAGACAAAACAGAACAAAACCTCATGCAGTCAGCCATTCAATGGTCCACATGAGAGAGCACAGTCTTCACATAAGCAGATATACATACAAAAACCAGAACAGCAACAGACCCTGACAAGAACAATAGTATTATTTCTCCAGTTGCCACATAATACAATTTTAAATGCCCAGATAAGGAGTCAAATTATTAAACTAGAGAGAAACAGGAAATATGGATGTTATCAATAGAAAATTAAGTCAAATATTTCCCCAGAAAGACTAAACATTAACCCGCTGGGCAATCACTTTCAGTATCCTAGTTACATGGGTAAAAAGTTAAGTGGAACCACATACAAAGAAATAAAAGAAAGCAGAGGAGTGAGCCTGAACGAATACAGAACAGCAACAGAAAAATAGATGACTTAAAGGGACTGAAAATAAAAGTGAGAAATGCCTCTTAAATGAAGGCTTCATAAAGAGCTCCTTCTGCTGTAAAGAAAAAACATAGCTGGACCTGAAGAGAAATCAAGTGGTGTTACAAAACCAAAGCAACCCTTGATCTATAGGCCACTCTACCTCAAAGTTGCAGAAAACATAAAATAGTCTTCTCAAATTCACCTGGAGAGTGGACTCTACTGACAATGAGGCTGATTAAGTAGGAAATCATTAAAATTATGCAAACTGTACTCTTTGACTTCTAGACAGACTTCATAGTACCCCAGACAAAACCTCAAAAGCAAATTACCATAAACTTGATGTGTCAGATGTATCGAACCATCTATATGCATTTTGATTTACTTTGATCATATAGGTTTAACATCCCATTAATAGCAATAGCTTATTTTGTCTCATTAAGCAGAGTTTATAGAAGTTAACTAAAAGTGGTTGCTTGTTGCAGACCACGGCCAGAGACTAGATGTACTGTATTCTAGAATCACTGAGACTCCATACAATGCATGGCATGAGATGGTCACTACTCCTTGTACACAGATACATTGAATGGGAATGTTGAATTGCTGGGTGGATGTCATGTTAAAATTCTCAAATTATTTAATTTACTACAAAGGAGAAACCTTTGGTGGTATCAAAGGAGTAGCCTTTGAACTTAATATCAGAGGGATGCAATATTATCAGTGCTTACCTGAGATGAAGGAAGATGTGAAAATTTTAGTGGTCTTACGCTTATCTTTATTTCTTTTTTTTTCTATTTTTCTTTTTTTTCTCCCTGCCTCTTCCCTCTCCTGCTACCCTCTCCCAAGGTCCCCATGCTCCCAATTTACTCAGGAGATCTTGTCTTTTTTCTACTTCCCATGTATATCTCTCTTAGGGTTCTCATTGTTGTCTAAGTTCTCTGGGATTGTGATTTGTGGGCTGATTTTCTTTGCTTTATGTTTTAAAACCACTTATAGTGAGTACATGTGATGATTGTCTTTCTGGGTCTGGATTATCTCACTCAAAGTGATGTTTTCTACCTCCATCCATTTTCCTCCAAAATTCAAGATATCGGGTTTTTTGTTTGCTTGTTTGTTTTGTTTTTTTCTGCTGTGTAGTACTCCATTGTGCAAATGTACCACATTTTCCTTATCCATTCTTCAGTCAAAGGGCATTTACGTTGTTTCCAGGTTCTGGCTATGACAAACAAAGCTGCTATGAACATAGTTGAGCACATGTCCTTGTGACATGATTGAGCATCCTTTGGATATATACCCAAAAGTGGTATTACTGGATCTTGAGGAAGGTTGTTTCCTAGTTTTCTAAGAAATTTCCACCCTGACATCCAAAGGAGCTGTACCAGCTTGCATTCCCACCAGTAATGCAGGAGTGTTCCCTTTACTCCACAACTTCTTATATTTTATACAGCAAAATGACAACATAGAAACAGAAAAGGTTAAAGTTTAATAGTATAAAAATAAAAATAAAAATCATGTGTTCTTCAACAGATATTGTTAGCTGACTTACAAAGGCAAGTGACAGAAAAAAAGGTCTAGACTAGCAAAATGCACATATAGTAGAAGGCTTTCTCTGGGTATATGGAGGATGACAAAGTAATAAGTTAAGACAAATTGTAATTTGGATAAAGTTTGAATAGATGATTTGTCATAGAAAACATACAAATATATAAAAGTAAGTAAAAGTTCTTTTAGTTTATTTTCCTTTAAAGAAAGACAAATTAAGATTCAGTGAATATGACTGCATACCTATAGGAATTGCTCAAACTTGAAAACTGATCCCTTTGGTTGCTAGCATACACGTGGAGAATGCAGAACTTCCATGCAGTGCTGATGGGAGAGGTGCAGTCACCTTGAAAAACTAGCACTTTCTTACAAAGAGAACCATGGTCATGAATGAAAAATGGTAACAAACAATTGTGCAAATCTCAAAGGTGTCCTACAGAACTTAAGAAGACTATTAATTGTATGATTTCATCTAAATGGGTTCTTATAGAGGTGGACCCAAGAGACAATGAGCAAATCTGGCTTCTGAGATAAGAATCTCATGGACGGCACTTCGACCATTGCCTGTGTGAATCGCCAAAGAGGCGGTGTTACACAACAAACATATCTGAGACACACCTGTGCTGCCGTAAACAGTTAATAAAACATTTAGACTCAACATCTGCTACAAGCTTGCTTTCTGACTATTTATCCAAGATAAAAGAATGTCAATGTTCATATACTGATGTGCACAAGAATGGTAAAGAAACTGCATCTGTGATTAATGCTATTGGAATCCTTACAAACACAAGAATAGATCAAACATGGTGTGTCAATAGAGCAGAAAAATGCCAATGCAATAAAAAGAAATGACCTATAAATGAAGAAAAGAATATGAATCACAAGGTTGCCATGAAAAGAACAGATAATGCCACAAAATTAGCACATGCTGACAGAAAGTGCACAGTGACACAGAAAGGAGTCATCATGTAATTATTGACAGGGGCATTTCTTTAATAATGACAGTGGTATGTAGATCAACATGAAATTATACTTCCATAATATGTAAAGCTTATGGCTCAGTAATTATAGTTCTTTTACAGAAAACAAATTATGTCCAACTTTGTAAAAATTACAGAGGGCTAATCTAGCTTGACATTTCCTTCACAGAACTATGAGAGTAAAAATGGAGGCCTTTTTTTATGTACAACAATAAGGGTTTTCAGACTCATAAATTCTGTTGACTACAAAGAATTAAATTCTCAAATTCTCTCTACTACTATGTTCTTAATTTAACTGGTGTGGGATATAGCTTTCAAGTTTGCATTAAAATTTGGACAGTCAAATTTTCTTCTATGTAAGAGTTTCACAAGAAGTATGAAAATGTGCGTATGGTGAATAGATGAGCATTGTATTTTTAGTTATCTTTAATAAATCATTATATTTTAATATGTATAGAATATTAAACTACCATAGCATTTACTCTAGATCTATTTTTAGATCTCTAACTACACATTTGATCCATTAGTGCGTTGTAACCACTTCTACAAATCTACCTTTTACAATAGGCCAATAAACCCAATGGTGCAATTCATTGGGTGAGACTATATGACCTGACAGGGAAGAGTTTGGAGTCTATGAATAGATATTCTATGGTAGAATCATGCTTTATTCATTTGTCAGCTTTGAGAGTTGAAGATATTAATTCCCCTTAATCTTTTTTGAGTTTTCCTTTCTTTATAGACACAATAATAACATCTTCCCCATAGGGCTGTTAGATACTTAGATGAGGTAGAAAATTTATAAATAAAAAGATTACAGTGTTTTCCCCACAGTAAACCCAGAGTTATCATCTAATAAATGTTTCTTTTTTTCATATTCTTTTATTTTTTCATTCAAAATATTTACATTTCCTCCCTTTCTCCCAGTCCCCTCCTGCTCCCCTCACTCCTCCTCCCTCCCCCTGCTTCCTTAAAAGAGGGCATGGTACCCTGCCCTGTGGGAAGTCCAAGGCCCTCCCCCCTCCATTCCAGCCTCGGAAGGTGTGCATCCAAATAGACTAGGTTCCCAAAAAGATAATACATGCAGAAGAGATAGGTCCTAATGTCATTGTTGATGGCTTCTCAGTCTGCCCCCATTGGCAGCCACATTCAGAGAGTCCGGTTTGATCAAATGCTCGTTCAATCCCAGTCCAGCTGGATTTGGTGAGCTCCCATTAGTTCAAGCACACTGTCTCAGTGGGTGGACCAGCCCCTCACGGTCCTAACTTCCTTGCTCATCTTCTCCCACCTTCTGCTCATCGACTGGACCTTGGGAGCTCAGTCCATTGCTCTGCTGTGAATGTGGGTCTCTGTCTCTATCTCCATCCATCGGACGAAATTACTATGGTGGTGATCAAGATATTCATCAATGTGACTATGGGACAAGGCTAGTTCAGGCACCCTCTCCTCTGCTGCCCAAGTACCTAGCTGGGGACATCCCCATGGACACCTGGGATCCCCTCTAGAGCCAAGTATCTTGCCAGTCCTAAAATGACTCCCTTAATGTAGATATCTTATTCCCTTCTCCAATATCTACCTTTCCTCCATCTCCACCCTCCCACTCCCCCAAGCTCTCCCCAGTCCTTCCCTTCTCCCTTCTCCTTCCCCCTCTCCCCTTCCCCTACCCCCCTACTCCTACCTCTATCCCGCCCCCGTGCTTCCAACTTTTGCTAATAAGTGTTTCTTTCTGGATGCTAAGCCTTTTTTTTTTTTCAGTTCAGCTGTGTTGCACATTCGTTTATGTTCTCAGCTCACCTTCCAGCATATCCCTACCTCATTCTCCACCAAAGAGATGGTTGGTGCAACCTGCAGAGCCTACTCTGAATTATACTGTACTTGGCAGAAATTTCAATGGAAATATGTAAAAATATGAGAGAATAAAAATTTTCCCTTTGCTATTACTTAAGAAATGATGAACAGAGTGAAGTTGTTTTTATCTCTATATTCCCTTCCATTTCTTCTTGTTATCATGAAAAGGGCTTCAGACATAGCTCTTTGATTCACAAATATCTATTACAAATGTTTATAAAATGGCTGCTCAAAAGTCTGCTGCTCGTCGTTATTTATTATAGATTTCTCACAAACACACTTATGCTTTACATCTTATTTTTCCCTTGGGAAGTACGCCAGCCGGGGTCCTGAAGCATCACATCCTGTTCACCTGTTGTAAATGATATTTCTATTGAGTCATTTTAAATTTACACTGGTTTTCTTCCCATTAATTTTTCCCTAGATGGGTTTATTTGAAACATACGTTGATGGTTGTTGAGATTTTCTGCCGAACACATTGTGCTCTCTTTGGCATGGTTCCACATGGCTGCCACTTAGGTTTACTGTAAACAAATGAAGGATTGTGTTGTCTCTGCTGAAGCCATTTCCTAGATGATGGTCAGCCTGTTCTGTGTTGTCCTCCCAGAATGCCCAAGACAAAATATCCATGGCACATAGGTCAATATACACAAACCCAGAGGAAGTATTTCCTTACTGTTCTGGAGATGAAGATCAAGGGTCCCATCTCTGACATTTGATGAAGTCCCCATCCTATAAATGCAATATATCATCCTCACCTCATTTTTGTTATTAGTAGGTTTTTGTTTTTATTTTACCAGCTTGAATGAGCTCATAAAAGTAAATGTGTGTTCTCAGTTTTTTGGATTTCCAGTATAATTTTCTACTCTTCAAATGGTGCCAACCATCCTCCTCCATAGCAATTGTCTTAGTTCGAGTGTTCTATTGATGTGAAGAGACACCATGACCATGAAAACTCTTATAAAGGAAAACATTTGATTGGGGCTGGTTTACAGATCTATTGTCATTATGTTGGGAAGTATGGTGGCACATAGGCAGACATTGTGCTGGAGAAGGAGCTGAGAGTTCTACATCTTGATCTGCAGGCAGTAGAAGGAGACACTGTGTGCCATGCTGGGCATAACTTGAGCATATGAGACCCCAACAACCACTCACGCAGTGACACACTTCCTCCAACAAAGCCACACCTACTCTATCAAGGTCACATCTCCTAATAGTGCCATTCCCTATGGGTCAAGCATTCAAAAGCATGAATCTATGGGAGTCATACCTATTTAAACCAGTGCAATGGTCAATAAAGCACTCTTGTTTTTAATGTTATGAAATTAGGAATTTAAACTTTAAAGGTGTTAACCATTCTTGCCACCTGTCGTGAAATAGTTCACAGTTCTTTTAAATCTGACTTGGACCCAGAGTGAAAAATGTCATGCCCTTTAAGAAACTTTACTTTTGATGCTAGGGATATCAAATCAAACACATTGTATCAAATACATTTAATACAATGACCACCTGACTACCAAGGGTGGTCACTGTTCCCCAGCAGGTCATCATTTCCGTGTGCCCAGGCATGGAGTATGCCTGTCTCTTCTGAGAGCTAAACTATAATATAAGACTCTCCATTTACTTCTAAGTAAAGACTTAAGATGGAAATATTTTTATTTTACCTTTAATCCTACTTTCATGTCTTGTTTTTTTTGTCTGGTTTTTTTTTTTGATCTTTCAGTTTTCAATACTTTAAGTGCTAGAATTCAAGTATCACATAGTTATCTAGGAGTAAAATTATCAACCCGACCATCAGTGTATGAGTACTGTACACAGTTTCACTTCATCTTTAACTTTTCTGTCTCAGCTATAATCACCAGGGTAAGATAACATATTGTTACCTTTTGAAGTTCTGAGATGTTTGTGTTTATAACACTAAATGAATTTACATTTAGATTGGCATTTCTGGGATATCTGTATATTTAGTTTGTTTTATAATTACATATAGCACATATATATGCTCAAAAATAAAACATTAGTTATTAAGAGTCTATCTTCTATGCCAACCTGTCACTCATTGCTTACTCTCTCCCTTTTATCACCCATTTTAATATTATATTTTTTTACATTTAATACACTATGCATACATTCCTCTTTTAGTGGACCAGTTTTCTAAGTTCAATTTTACATATCTAAAGAGAGTTACATTGATAGTTCAAGATTACAGGTATTGTAAACATATATGTATGTGTAGATGAATGTAAGTATATAGCATTCATTCAAAGATCTATTGCTGCTTACTTAGACAGATAAATAATTATAGATTTTGGATGGTAATTGATTGTAACAGTGGTATTCTGACATTGTTGAGCGGAAGATATGCATAGTCAGTGGCAGAATACTGATCACGAATAAGGTCGTAGGAATCATCCCGGGTGCTGTTACAAAGAAGGCAAACATGGCTTTGGAATAGATTTATAGATTGATCAAGTCAAGTATTTCAGAAGTTTTGCAACACTCTTTATTAATGACACATTTGTCCAAAAATGAGAGATGGAATCTTAATGCAGCTGAATCTGGTTTTGTGTTCTTAAGTCCAGAGGAAGCTATATATGGCTGTGACTAAAACACTGTATTTTCCTTCTGTGCCCTCTGTATAATCTCTCACAGCCCATTTCAACTCACTGCTGACAAATTTTCTTATAAATCTCTCTATAGTAGTAAGTATAACTACTTACCATAGCTGAAATCAGTAATTATAAATCTCTTTGTAGTCAGAATACTTAATCTCCCAAATTTCTGTGTCCTCATTTGATTGAATGCCATATACGTACATTCATATACACATAAATAATTGACAGTTGCTGTTGGTTACTGACATGCTTAATTGTTAATGTGATATGATTTGACTTTTAAATCTTTCTACTTTGACCTGACATTTCTTTACCTTGGGAACAAGAGTATTCTAATATACAGGGAAAGATTATATAGGTAAAGTTAGAAAATATGCAGAAACAAATATATTGCAATGTACTAAAGTGCCTGCATTTGAGACCTATGCACCTTAAAAAAACAAATTTATTTAAATTGTCAGTTGTTGACATATTAGCTAAATACTTATCTTTTTAAAAAAGCAAAAACATAAAACAACAACAAAAAAGAACTTCCCTGCTGCAGAAGAACATGTCTATATTAGTTCCTTGGCATCTTAATATTTGGTTTAAATTGCTAGTCTTCATTTATTATAAGACATATTGAAAAACCATGCAGAGTATAATTAAGATTTATGTACCATTAAAATATAATTCTATAATCCAAAATTTGCTTTTCCTCTACTTAATGTCTCTTTTCATATGATGAGTTTCCAAATTAATTAAAGAGCTCTCTTTTAAAAAAAATAATAATTTAGAAAACCATCCAAACAAATACCTTCCCCTTCACTAATTCACGGGCTAATTAATTATATATCACATTTGCATCCACTCTCTCTAGACTCGATAATTTAGAAACTTAATTTACTAATGGAATTATAGCTGTGTTGCTCGGTTACTGAAGGAAGAAGATGAATCAGATCAGATGGGTGGGTTGCTGTTTGTTCTCAGTTCTGAACTGTGTCTCTCATCTTGCAGGCACCCCTGAGGACTATCCCCGCTTCTTCCACATGCATCCCCGGACTGCGGAGCTCACTCTTCTGGAGCCAGTCAACAGAGACTTCCACCAGAAATTTGATTTGGTTATTAAGGTAAATTAAACTAAAACCTAATTTCCTTGAAGTTATGAAATGCTAACCAAAGGAACATACAGAGGCCACTGTAGACTTCAGTTTAAAAATGAGAATACATATAAGCCACGATAACTGATTTTTCTATAAACATTGGAATTTTCTCATATGTGTAGTAATATTTAATGTATTTATACAATAGATGAATTGGTCAGAGGTACATAGTTGAAATAACAAATTGTACTTTATCTTTTAACGTTTATTTTTTTATAAAAATAACTCTTGTATATAAAAGATAAAAATTGCCAACATTAGAATGTATTTTACATATTATTTACCTTAATGTAATTATTTTTGATGCTGTTGTATTTATAACATATATTGAAAGTACTTGCCTACCCTGAGATTTTTAAGTGTATGCCTTACTATTTTCTGTATGTCAGGAAGATAACCCTTGACCTGAAAGAAAATTTAAAGATAGGGTGACCTACTGGACATTAAAATAGTATCATTTTTAAATTGAAAATTAAATAATTATTAATTAATAATAGTATGAATTACATTATATTGAAGCCACAGAAGAAATGTGGAAACAGGTTAATCCTGACAGACTTCAGAAGAAAGTTGAGATCTAAGATTTCAGGTCAACACTGACAGAAGGATGAGAATTTGTTGAGTGAAAACAGATACTGAATGAGAATAACTCTAAGTAAGAGACAGGACAGCAATAAACCCTGGATAAGCCTATTATATGATATTATACACACACACACGCATGCTCGCATGCACATGCCCACAGCATAATTGAAACAAAAATATTGCACTGTGGCATCAGTTCAGTGGTAGAACATTTGCCAGGCAGGCATACGGCCCTGGTTTCTATCTCCAGAACCACATAAATAAATTACCTAATTAAATGAAAAATTTAAATAAAAAGGAAATGAAGAAAGAGGGCTTGCTGAGTAGGCGCTCTGGGAATGTTGGGTTTTGTCCTTCTTCATTGGCTGGTTGCCACCACCCGCCTGTGCTCTTATTTGTGTGATTGTGTGTGGGATGTGAAGTTCAGTGTCAGTAGCTATTGGGAGACAGACACATGGTTAATACTGGCTGCAAGTGAGGCTGGCTTTGGTTTCATTTAATCCAAACTTGGGCTCTGTTCACTGCACAAACTATGTAGTGTGCTTATCGGGATTAACTGTAGGTAAGGCCAACTTCAAATACATTTGCATTTCACTTCATATTACATAGTACATGATAGCTTCGTACAGCACATTATACTATGTGTAGCTAATCATGTGTTTGTTTAGTCATGCTTTGTCCTTGGAGAATCAATAGTGTAGATGTAGGTAAGTCTCCATCACTCTGGATTTATCTGCTGGCAGAGAGCAGATAAAAGAAGACCTAACAACCAACCAAAAGAAAGTATTTCAATTCGTAGGAGGAGGCCACATGTTCATCCCAGCCGCCCAGAACCAAAATAACCACACAAATACTGTATTAATTAAATCGCTGCTTGTCCCATTAGCTCTAGCTTCTTTTTGACTAATTCTTACATATTAATTTAACCCATTTCTATTAATCTGTGTATCACCACGAGGTCGTGGCCTATCAGCAAAGTTTCAGCATGTCTATCTCCGGTGGTGGCTCTATGGTGTCTCCCTGACTCTGCCTTCCTCCTCCCATGCTATA